>JAGWEN010000080.1:274846-343581 GCA_018703685.1 Orius laevigatus
TATTATTTTGAGGACAACAGGTGGCCATGGGCCGCTCACGCGTTTCGAAATTCTAAACGAAGCCTATTTAGTTTGATATTTACAAAAATGTCTTTTATTTAAAGGTTAAAGTAGGTAAATGGATTTTTTTCATTGACGAATCCGTGGGGAAATATTTACGATTCACCAAAAATTGATTGCTTTGAGGCGGTAGGGGAGGGTAGAGGAGGTTAGGGGAGACGAAGAGAGTGGAAAGGTCTGTACAGCCCCAATATTTTTTCTGATCAATGTCTAGAATCCATTAATCCCCATAATTTTAATAAAAACGAATTATTTGGGACGTTTCAAATTGAATGGCTTTTAACCTCGTTAAACTTTTATCTGGGAATTCCAAACATGTTTTTTCGGCCTTTTAAAATCTCGTCTGTTATAGTTTTATCGAGATAATTATGGGATGGACATTTTAGAGATAAAGAAATAGAATTAGAAGAAGGTAGAGGTGGTAATTAGGTCCAGGATACGAGATTACGAGGATCCTTAATAAATAATTAAGTGATAATTTGTACATGTAATTTTGATAAGAGCAACTTTGTGGTAGCCTTTTAGTTCTTAGTTGTAGAAAGGCGTAAGTGCTTTATTCTACATATTTGTCGGCTTTTTTTGTATTTAGGTATTCAGGAGGAGATGGAGGACGTGTTCACATACGTATGAAACACACTACTTCACTCAGTATGCTCGGAATGGCCACTCTCTTAAAGATGAATTATTCAAAACGAGTCAATCGACAGATTGAGATGTTAGAAAATCCTTTTCAACCAAATAGATTTTAAGGAGACTTATGAGATTTCCAACGTTTCGGGTTGAGAAACACGTTTTTTTGCGGACTCGCAATAAAAGTGAATTCGAAATGAGATAAAGGAATAGAAATTGGCTTTTTTAAAGCGTCCACCGTTTGCCCTCTTGGGCCCTCGTGTAGATACCATTAGAGAGGAACGTGACCGAGTCTTGGTTTCTACCGTTCTTGGATTCCATCAGATTCTAATGGCAACTTGTCCGAAATACACGGCTCGCCCATGATCCGCCGACTGGGAGTCCATAGAACACACCGTTCATGAGAATCCTTTCGACGCTACCGCCTTAAGTGCACTGAACTCTTCCTTCAGCTTTGATATAGATTCACGCAAATCGTACGCGGAACGATTTCAGTCTACGGAATCTCAACGGTGAAAACGTTAACTCTAACGGAATTGAGGTTCTTTTCATACTCAATATATCGATCCTGATTAGGTCATGTTTTTACCATATACATAAGACCACTCAAAAATTGAAAACTATTTTTAGGAGCAACTTGATCACTTTACTAACATAAAGGCGATCATTTTGATCTTCCAAGTTTCATCCTTTTCCAAAGATATGGATTTCGACCCTTTAGTTTTAAACACATTTTATGATGGACTTGACTCGTTTTTTAATATCAAGAGCAATGCGGCAAATTCCAGGTGCCTATCGATGAAACAAAGAGTCAATTTTTTAAAAATATTTTTTTAAACCACCCAGTGCCATGGTTGAAGTTGGATATTTGACCCAGGAGCGACGAGTCAAGAGAAGGGGATAGACACTTCTGCACGACACAAAGGTGTTTCAGAACAAGCATAGACTGACACATCAACGGCGCCTTGCGGTAATCAATATCCTTAACTAATTTGCAATTAAAAACTTTCTGTAACAGGAAAAGTTCAATTAAAATAAGCCAGTTTAGGCAGTGAATATAAAATAAGATTTGAATAAAATTCTTTCTCAATACAAAATTCGGAAGGTAAAACTTAATTCAGGTCACAGTATTGAATTGTTCAATTTTTTGTGGTTATTCATCGAATTTAATAAGCCGTATAATTTGATTAAAAACGTCATCGAACAGGTATTGCGAAAATTGTAATTCTCTGATTTTCCCAGAAAACGAATCACCTTGATCCTATGATCATGATATGTAAGAGTTTATGAAGACTTCAATAGCCTCTTTCATTCAGAAATCCGTTCAAACAAGATTTGAAACTACTGTTCCAAAGCTAAGTACGGAGGAGGACACCATAACTCGTATTTCCCCTAAATTCCCTCCAATCTTCATGATCACCATGTCGCCTCCCTATCACCTCCCCTACCTTCTTCGACCCTACCTTGTATTTGATTAAATTTAGGTGAAGACTGGCAGCACACGAAATGGTTTGGCAAACTACAGCATGATTCTTATAAATACAGTTAATTAATTAAAAAAAAAAAGAGCACGTTTTTCAAATCTACTGTTATCACATCGATGCTTGAATAATCGGAGAGAAAAGATAGCGTACGGAGTTAATTTAGTGATCTCATAGTCATAGGTTTAAGCAATTTCTCCATGTGCCGAGGTCAAATAATGCGGAATTAGGCAACCCAACACCTGCGGAAAGAGAAACATCCCGAGTCTCTTCTAAGGAGTGGAACGCCCCAACGTTTTTAAAATTGAAAAACCTTCACACAATTCCTTCCATTTCAACACCGAATAACATTTTCGAAGAAACACTTTTTTGTCGTTGGAATCGTTTAGTGCACTTAATAAAATTCTTAGGCTCACATAAAGTCCTGTAATGCAGGATTCGTTTGACATTTGGAAGGTTCAACGAACTTTAAAAAAAAAGATAAAAATAACAACACGAAAATTTTATCTTTACAGCTTCAGTACTTCTCTGTAAGGGTTAGCCTAGGGCATCGTACCCTAATTAGGATTTTATAGCCCTCGGAGACCCCCTTTTTAAAACAGACGAAAACGTATTATGTAAAGTTTTATGATTACAAAAAACCAACCAATTTTATTCGTTTTAATTAAAGAAAGTGTCATTTTGACATTTTGCAGGAGGTCATGAACTCAAGAACTACCCGACCCTCATGTTTTATGTTAATAGACATTTTACACCTTCGATATTATCAAAGAATTCTGTGTAGAAAAAAAATCTTGGAATAATGCTTTCTAAGGCTATTTCTCAACGTTAAGAAACTGCGAATGTTTTATTATTTCTTAATTTTTTATTTTAATCAATTATAAGAGTGTAAATAAAAAAAAACCTTTGATTTTGATGGAGGTGTTAAGTGGTCTTTATTAATTCGATATCCATCACATTGGAACTTTTGAAATCGATACAGAGGAAGAAAGGCGGTCGTCCTTGAAAAGACTCGTTCAATAGAAGCAAAGATAATCCCGATGGAATTTAATTATTATACACACATGACTTGGCAGTTGGCCCCTTCCCTTTGGTTTTTTTGTCCAAAGACATCTTCCTAAAGGTTGGATTCCTGAATTAGGTTTTTTAATGAGGATAGGAATAAAAAAGTCAATGGATTTGATGGTGTCATCCGTCGTAAATTCACGCATCGGAGATCATCGGTCAAATGAGATTGTTTAAGGAGTTTTCTAAGCTTCAAATTTTCAGAATTTGGACGATCGAAAGTTTCTTTTTGAGTGGTAATACCGGCAATCTCTTGTGCTATTAACTTTTTCAGTTTCCTTTTCTTGAAAATGCGTTGAAAATTGACGAAAAATTGGATTTCCGGATATGGTGGTGGCGTCATTCTTTCCCTATTTAGGAATAAAAGTATAAAATCTGAGTGAAGTAATTCGAACTTCTGTAGTCTCGTTTTACCTTCCCAATTAGGGATTCTTAGCTCGAAACGATTTGTTATTCAGCAGCAGGAGAGGGATACGTCTGCTTCTTGAAAAAAGGACAAGATCCTCATATACGCCTCGGACATTTCCTACAATGTATACGAGAACGGGGGCAGAATATTAAAGAGTCGAGAAATGCAAAATACGAGACACATTAAATTAATATTCCAGTTTGATTTATATAAATGGGTTTTTATCCTTTTAAGTAAAATATATTTTTTTACAATAATGGAATCGTAGGCCAAAGCACATTCGTAAATCTTAGGAAGTGAGAGGGATCTATGAACTAAGCGCCGAACTAAAAGGTTCAGTTTGTACTCAACAGAGAGCGCGCAGTTCTCGACAAGTTTTAAACGAGAAAATCGTGAATAGCAAATTCAGGCTTCATACATGAAAAAAAAATTTTCGTCAAAAAATTGATTTAAAAAAGTTGGTAATCAATTGGAATAATGGTTTTTTAACTTTCTCAAAGAGAAGTTATTGTGATACTGTCGGTTTCGGGTTTTTGGATAAGTTTCTTACAGACCAGCTAGGGTCAAACTGACTTTTGATCTTTGCCGGACATTTGTGGTGCCGGCCGTCCGGCTGGACTTAAATGAGCAATGAGATTAGGTCCTGCTATACTCCCTGCTCAGCTAAATGGCTCGATTAGATTTCCATGGTTTGTTATCTTGTGGAGACCACTTAAAATAGTATCCTTGAATACGAAAAATATTATTGTATTTGCGCGCCTATGAGAAAACAATCACTTTTGTTTCCTAGGCATACATAACCTTCAATTGCCATTCTTTTTATTTGAATGATTTATTTAACATAGGTATTTACTTCCAAATAAGGGAAACAAATTCAGGAAGTTATGATAAAAATATCTTCTCATTACTTCCAGCCAAAATCAAAAAGTTGGGCTACAGAGTTATTTAACATAGATACGTTTGGTCCTACAAAAAATCTTAATACATAGTTCATAGTAGCAAAACTAGGCTTTAATTTTGTGCTTACAATTTTTTCGCCTAAGACCTACTATAAAGTTTTCGAGATATTGAGAGTGCTATTGTATTTAGTTAGTTGCTGGCAATAGGAAATCATTTAAAGGAGAATCTTGACTTCTTGATAAAGCCGTTACGTGACTATCTTACCTTTTGAAAATCATAGCCGTAAAGATATGGTTTCGATTTTAAGCCCTATTTCACACCAACTTCTTTAAGTTAAATCTCATATCCTTACCTGAAACAAAAAACAAAAAAAAATTAATTTTTTTCCCAACGACTTTATTGTTGTTTTAGATAGGAGGACTCAGTAAACTAGGTAGATTCGAGAGAAAAAAAAATTAACAAAAAAAGACACATGTGCTCTTCTACCCCCTTCCGTATACGGGCAAGACCACTCCCTGTTTAGAAAGTGCAGACTGTCATAGGTACTCGTAGTTATCGGGAGAAGGAACAGGCCAAGCCACTTCTGACTTCTGTCGCTTTATGGAGCGAACCAGCGAAGCGGTGAAAGCCCGAGATGCGTAAACGTACGCAACAATTCATTCATATTTAGCTTAAGAAAGCTCCTATACAATAATAACGTTTCTCTCATATCTTACGAATAATTCAAAAGTCCGTAAAGAGAAAGATGTTTCTAGTTTCGAGTACAAGGGCACGACTATTAACCCAGTAGCTCAAGAAAGGCCCTTCTAATTAGGCAACACGAATTCCTAATGGAGGAAGAGTTAAGGGATAAAAGGGCGACAATTGTTAAGTCTTGTCGAACTTTTAAAAAAATCTGATAATAGTAGTCCTTTAAAGAAATTATGATAATTCGATAAAATATGTTAATTCGATTGTATAACGTTTTTTTTAAGTTTTATAGTCAAATGGGCGATATCATCAGGAGTCATTATTTAATAGAAGATTATTTTTTAATTCCTTCATTATGCAGATGATTTATTATGTAAATCGGGGGCGAATAAGACAAATCGACTTTCACGGTTTTGATCGGAGATGAATCACAAAGCGGTCGAAACGGTTCTGAGGACTATTTCGGTTACGACGCTAGTTTTGCAATCGATTGGGGTATAAATTAAGACTTGAGGAAGAATGAAGTCGAATTGAGAAATGATTCTTCGCTCACATAATTTTAAGGAGTCCATCGGACGGTTTGGGAGAGTGGTCCTCAGGAAGCCTAAGAAAATTCGGAAAGCCAAAATATGAATTTTCAAAAATTGGCAAATGAGATAATATATGTATATCGATTCTTATACAAAATTTCACGAGGAAACTCATTGTTGAGATGGCCAGGGGCGGATCGGGCCGCCAGGCTACCGAGCGATCGCTCGGTCCCTCGAGGGCCGTTGAGGGCCAATTTTTTTTTAAAAAAACTAAAATAGGAGCTAAAAAAAAGCTGAAAGAGCAAAAAATTCGAGGTACTGAAACATTTCACAGGGGCCTGGGCTATTCGAGGGGAAATCGAGGTTTTAAGAGTTAATTTTTTGTCGAAAAACTTCGAAATCGAAGTTTTAATAGTTAATTTTTCGTCGAGGTTTTTGACGAAAATTTGGCTCTTAAAATGTCAATTTTAAGGTATTTGAAGAAAATTTGGCTCTTAAAACCTTGATTTTGAGATTTTCGACGAAAAAAGGATTTTAAAACTTTTATTTTGAGGTTTATGGACGAAAAATGGGCTCTTGAAACTTTGATTTTGAGGTTTCTGACGAAAAATGTCTCTCAAAACTTTGATTTTGAGGGTTTTTAGACGAAAATTAAGCTTTACGAATGTCGATTTTGAAGAAAAATTCTCTCTTAAAATGTCAGTTTTAAGGTTTTTGACGAGAAAAGGCTCTTAAAACTTCGATTTTGACGAAAAAAGGCTCTTAAAACTTTGATTTTGAGGGTTTATAAAGAAAAATTGGCTCTTAAAAAGTCGATTTTAAAGTTTTTGATGAAAAATAGCGTTAAAATATGTTCCGAAAGAGAAGAAAAACTAAATTTTTGGGGGATATTTGGGGGGGAAAAAGGCCGGTCTAGTGGATTCGACCGGTGGGCCGAAAACGGCCGATCCGCCCCTGGAGATGGCTTTGAGCTTAGGATTGTAGGTGCATACGTAGAACGGAAGGAATTTGGCTGAAAATTAGAAGTCGAGTAATGGAGAAAAGGACATGATAAAGGCATCAAAGACTCGGATTTCGTGTCAATTTTCGAAAAGTGTGCCAAATAACCGTTTAAGGTCGTTTTTCTCGTCTATTGTTATCGACGAGGTTGACAATGACTCAGCGCTCACGATTACACGAAGAGGGCGGCCGCTCTAAAAAGACTCCGGCTCCTCTTTTCTGGGGACAAATCGCGAAGCGTAAACAAGGCATATCTAAACGTATTGGGTCACCCGCGGCTATTTCCTCGACCTTCTCATCCCCCGAAAAACTCGTCCCGAAAACATGAGGGAATTCAGGTCATACTTCAAAAGTCACGCTTTGAGAAAACGGATTTTTTTTACTTCTTTTAGAAAAAAAATGCGGAGTTTAACGACCCTCGCGAGTTTTAATCTCGAAATGAAATCGAGAGGGGAAACCGATCCTGAGACAGAAACTGGATTTGTGACTAAGCAAGAGGCCAGACGGCCGTAATATAAACTATTGACAGAAAACAGACCGTAAAACCGGGTCCAGTACATCGTATTCACTGTTTAAAAAAAATTATAAAAAAAAGGAAGAAGAAAAAAAGGACTAAAGCGATCAAGCCCCTCTACAGACTTCAATAACAAGTGACGTCACATCTTTTATATCTCATCCTGTCACATTCTCCGTAAATCATAATCAGAGCGTTTGTTTTTGTTTTTTTTGTGAGCACAAAAAAAGTTCATCGGCATTTGAATACATCAACGTCGAAGAACATTCACCCAGTTTTTCTTCAAATTTGAGCTTTTATAAGGCTTCTCTCAGGTTTCGTGTCTACTTAAGTCGGATTGAGAAACATTATCAGATGACCAACATTTCAAAGCTGTCCACGAGTGTAATAATATAGTCAATAGTAACTCTTGCACACTCATTCATTAAAGAGCAGGGAAAACTGGAGGAGGAAATTCCGGCCTCCACAGACCTCTCCACAAACACCCTTTCCCATCACCTCCCCTAACTTCCTTGACTTTACTCAAAACCTGCCCTATAATTGGTGAGATTGGATCGGCAGCTCTAAAAAAAGGCAGTTTATTGACAGTTTTCACTCGATGAATAGTCAATTAAAAAAAAGTGTCGGAAAAACTGGATGGGAGTCACGGGGTCCGATTAGGGTTACCGGGGCCCGTTTTGCATATTCATAACAGACTACTGACCCCCTATAAAAGGTATCACGGGAGAAAAAAAAGCTTTAAAAAAATCTTTTGTTAATATCGGGAGGAAGTTGGAAAAAAAATCCCCACGATTAAAATCAACAAATCAAACTTTCACTTTGGGGGCGATTTTGAAAATTGAAAAATTTCGCAGGGGCAATTAAGGATTTAAAGAAAAAATTAAGCGGAAGTCTGTGTTTACATTTTTAAACGAGCAGATCTACGTCACGTATTTTTCACCCTTCTCTCATTTCTCGTTACGTAACTGAGCCGGATTATCTTTCATAGGAAACTATGAATGACGAAGTTTATTTAAATAAAAAAAATAATAAAAGTGAGCTTTCTATTGTCAATACACCGATAACTAGATCAACAGTTGTGGAAAAAGGGAGATTTCTCAGCCCCAAGGGTCAAGAGCAGAGTTGGGCGCATTCATATTTATGAATATGAAAAGCATTCATAAAACATTCATAAGAAACAGATTTCATATTCATTAATATGAATACGGTCATATTCACATTCATAAATCTTACAAATTCACAAGTATTATGTATGGATTTCTATGAATTCATAAATAAATTTATGAATTTGACTGAAATTTACATTTTTTCAATTCTATTTTGCATGAATTTAAATATTTTTGCACTCTACTTTCATAATTCTCAGAATCATCAAAATCATCAAAATTCATACGTTTCATGTATGGATTTCTAGAACTTCACAAATAAATTTATAAATTTGACTACAATTTATGTTATTTTGCATAAATATAGATATATTTGCACTCTAATTTCAAAATTTTAATTAATAATTATTTTCAAACATTCATACGTTTTGTGTATGAATTTCAAGAAATTCATAAATAAAACGTATGAATTTCAAGAGATTCATAAATAAAACGTATGAATTTCTTATATTTATGAAAGTAAGAGTGCAAATATATTTAAATTTATGCATAGTAAAGTCAAATTAACATAAATTGTATTCAAATTCATAAATTAAATTGTGAATTTTTAGAAATGCATACACAAAACGTATGAATGAAAGGAGAGTGCAAAAATATTTAAATTCATTCAAAATATAGTTTTAAAAAATCCGCTAAAATATAAATTTTAGTCAATTCATCAATTTATTTATGAATTTCTTAAATTTTTGAATGTGAATATGAATATGACCGAATTAATATTCATACACGTAATCACATTCATATCTTTTAGACTTGTGAATTAATTCATATTTATGAATATGAATGCGGCCAACTCTGGCCAAGAGCCATAAAGAAGACGTTTCTAATGTCAACTTCAGCATAGACTTATTATTTTCTTCCTTAGAATTAAATTTGCCAAGAAAAAGGCACAAAATCTGCCTAAATAACGATAAAAACGAGGGTTTTCGTCATTGCTCTACTTCTAAGGCCATCCAGATTATTTTGCTTGTTTTATATGCAAAGAGCTTGAAGTTTAAAGCCTTCAGTTCCTTGATAAATGAACGACATCCGCGGTTAAGTATGTCACCTATTTAGATCTTTTAAGTTTCCTTTAAAATTCGAACAAAAAAGCGTCCTTTTCATTCGTCACATGTCCAACTGTCACATGTCTAGGCCCTAGACTAAATCTGACTTAAATTGCAAAAACCGTTCCAAGACGTTCGCATAGCCGACAATGGACGTTTCACATGTGTTTATATCCATTGAATCACTTATTAGTTGAAAAAGAAAAAAAAAAGGTCTACCGTTAGAGGAGACCCAGTTAACACAGGGGAACCAGATACGTGTCTTGAAACCGAATCTTCAGTTTATTAACATCCTTTTTGTTCTTATTGAACTAGTTTTTAATTAATCGAACGCCCTCTCTCACAATTGTCCGGCACATGTAGAAGTTCCGTGACCTAAACGTTTATAAAAAGATGCAAAAAAAGAGATAATTGGTACAGAAACCCTTTTTTAAAAATGTTAATTACAGTGGGTTAAGTGAAAGAGGGAAATGGGCGTCTTCCTATGCAATTTTTCTTATATAAGACCAGCGTGCTCTCCACACTCGATTATGTTATTTTCTTGTAGAAATAGCCGAGAGGGTTATAAAAAAGGGCGCTGTTCAAAATCGTTACCTTGTACAGAACCGTTCAGTCTTCTTTTAACGTCTGGTTAACAAAGAAACGATTTTTCACTCGGTAACTTAGGTCTTCAAGAACAATGTGTTGCCCTCCATTTTGGTTATTCGTCTAAAACTCCCTAAAACGCCCAAAAACTCAAAAACCTTTGAATAGTAAACAAGTTTAAAACCTAAATATAAACCAATTTTACCTTGCTAAAACCCCAATATGGTTCTAGGGACTTAACTGTTGAGTACAAAAACAAAGGTTATAAAATCCAGCTTCCGAGCTTATACAGGACTATCAGTAAGTTTCCCTATTTTTGAGTAAGTTTCCCTATTTTTGAGTAAGTTTCCCTATTATTGAGTAAGGTTCCCTAGTTTTGAGTACGTTTCCCTATTTTTGATTGAGTGGACATGAAGAATAAGAGATCCCACCAATAAAAAGTCCATTGTTTTTCACACATCCCTAGCTTTAATGCGAAATAAAAGCTGAATAATAAAGTTTCCGTTATTCCAAGAACGTTTTAAACCGAGTTTCCTCAATTTCGAAAAAAGTAAATAAAGACTCGAAATCATGCTCGTAAAATAAGTGAAAACGCAACTCGGAAATAATAATCTCGTGACATTTCAGCTCAGGCTATATTTCCTAGTAAAAAATTGTCCACTTCCTATGTAATAAACCGTTAGTTTTTAAAAGAAATAATAATTTGACGTAATTTTTTATTGGAAAAGGAGACGGATGGAAATGGAAAGGGCCCGTGCTTCTACATAATCAGCCGGGACAAAAGGGCCCACGAAGATGAAAGTGTATCAGATCGAATATTGATGGAAAAACTATTAACTACGTGATATTGTGTACATAAAACAATTTTTTCTCTTTGTATAACATGAAAAAAAGGCATCACAAAATTACATATTAAATAGTGAAAGCAATGTAAACTTTCGTAACTTTTTGGATTTTTCGAATCATTTAAGTCTCGCGATAAAAGATCTGAGCGAGTTTAAATTAATAATAAACCCTAGGCAATGCTATCAGACCGGTCTCTTTTCCTTTTTTTTATTCTCTCCCTTCTTTTATTTTTTTCTTCTTCTTTTATTTTTTGTCCGCCTCGAGGAATCCTTGGTAAGGGCAAGGGCATTCCATCTGCTCGACGGGGCGAGCACCTGCAGCTCAAGGATACTACACCTGACGGGAGTCCCTTTAATAATCTTAGAGGAGATACAATTATTAGATGAGGGACAAAAGCCACGGATTTCTGGGACCTATGATACACCTCTTTTGTCCACGGGGCACGTGTTTTTTTCCTAGGATGGAAAAAGGACAAAAGGCGTTACTTCATCTCACGTTTAATCACGTGCAGTGAGTTCTTGAGTAATACGATGAGATATCCGCGAAGGCGTCCTGGAATCCTGAGTTTTTGCAAAATGGTCTAGTCCAGGATTGTTTCCCTTACTTGAGTCCACATTTTTAGCTTTCTCAAAAAGAAAGTTATTGTATTACCCTCGAACCCGAGATTATGGGAAGGGGTCAAGGAGACCCCGAAGGGTCAATCTAACTAGTGATCTTTATATGACATAAAAAGGTCGGTCAAGCATGCCAGCAAGCCGTCCGTCGCGTGATTTTTGTGAGGAGCTTTTTTGCCACAATTCTGGTCCTATCTGTATAAAAATTTACGCAAACAAAGTTCAACATGTTATCTTAAAAATGTCAAGGGAAATTTCGAATTTCTAAATAGATCGATAAGTTATTGATGTCTGTGTGTTTGTTGGTGAAAGTGCATACTCGCAAAATTTTAACCATATACAGGGTAGGGCATTAGGAGATTAGGGCTAGGAACGTGGCAACGTTCCGCCTTGCCAAAAATTGTAATTCCGGTAAATCACCACCTATCTTCACCAATTTTGCACCATCTACAAGGGAAGGGCATTAGAGGGCACTTTTTGAGAAAGTTCTGTTTTGGGAGTCCCACTTCCATAAACATATCAGACCTTTTAGGTTGAAGGCTTGCTCTCCTATATGAAAACCAACAATGGAGGCTAAGATGATAAGTCTTTTGTTCTTAAACTTTTTTTGTATCCAGCATCCCACTGAGATCCTTCGTTACCCTACTAACAAGACAAATCTATCATGCTGTGTTTAAAAGTTGTCTTCTTTAAAAAGACAAGAGTTTCATTGAATAGTTTTGAATTGATTTTCTGCGAAAATTTACGGGAAAGCGAAACTAACTTTTATGGGCGAGTTGCGTCCGTGGAAATTTGAAAACAGAGTCATTACGAGCGTGTCGGGTTTTGTAATTTTGAAAAAGATTAAGTACGTTTTGGTCCGCAAAGGGAAGGTTTTTTGTTTGAGGTGATGACATATCGAGTGACATTAACGGTGGATCAGAAGAAGGGTAGCCTTTCACACGACGGTGCACTTTCCCTTTCCTTCTTTCAGCTTTCGCCGTCAAATCCCGCGCGCCCTTGAACCTAACGGGAGTCTTCTTTTTTTTCGCGTCAAGATTTTTCGTAGGAAAGCGGGGGTTAGAAAAAAGGCGACGACTTCAGATTCCGTACTCTTCTTCATCAGAGTTATGTAAGTCACAACTGGGTCAAGGACGTGACCAGGAATCGTGACCCGGCGCGAGTCCATCTTTCGCCTCAAGTCAAGATGCGTCCTACGCCTCGGTAAATCCGAGATACACCTCCGGGGCAAATCTCATAATAGGGCATCCGTAGTTGGTAACTAACGTAGCTATCCAGTTATCCCAGTAGAAGAGATAAAAGGCTGACAGAGGTCTACAGCTTCAGAAACGCAGTCGAAGTTCAAATGTCGAATTCACCTTTATCCATCATCCAATCATGTTGACACTTTTGATTCTGTTTCAATTACGCCCTCGACGGAAGACTGCATTGACATTGAAATAATTATATTTTTAGCATCTTTAGTACATTGACCCCGACTTAGCATCTGAAAAACCCGTTTTTTACGATAAGAATATTTTTAGTAGTTTGTCCTTCAAAAAAAGGATAAATGGTTTGTAAAGAATAGATAAGAGGATCTGCGGGAGACCACAAGAAACGTTGTCCTTTTCTGTATGGGCGGGACGGACACACCTGTTTTCGGCAAGGCCTTGCGGTCTCTTCACGTATTCTTCGGCTACATGAAGAGATAACGTCTTTTTAAAAAAAAGCCACTCCTCGAAAGAGGTTTACAAAGTTTTGGTTAAAAAAGTGTCGGTCTAATAGGGTCGAACTGAAGACATGTGCATCTCATTTTGTCCCTTTATGCTTGATTTGCTCCCGTCTTGGAATAACGACTTTCTTCGATTTTTCCCTCATTCCAAGAAGATCTCGTCGACGATCTGAATCACGAGCGGACTCTGAAACGGCTCGTTAGGGCATCACGTCGACGGAAGTGGCTTGAATGGCACCCGGAACCAAAGGCGACACATTTGACGTCTCTGTACAAGTCGAGGAGGATTTAAAAAAAAACACCTAACGCTACGGTTTAACGAGACCTTGGTTTGTCGAGGACTTTGAACCTATTTCGGACATCCCAAAGTGTTAGAGGTCGAAAAGCGAATTTATTTCACGCTCGGTCGACCTGGACCACCGACTTGGTCAAGTGCACTCACACTCTGTAATTGTTCCAGATTCCATATCTCACGGAGCAAAAATATGGGTTACATAAATATTTAGAAAATCAAAACTTTCAAGATGATCCAGAGTAGCAGGATCCGTAAATTACATGTTGAGGTAGCCATTCCTTCAGAAAAACGTACCAAAGACTGAGCATCCAGCCATTCGGGAATAGATAATCCAAATCGTGCACACTTTAGGGCCCAACTTAGGTTTGAACTCCCTTGATCGACCCAAATAATATCTCGGAAGTTAACACAGGAAATAGAATTTTTTTAAATCAACAACTCTTTTCATCTAGCCGAAAGGATAAAGAAAAAAAAAATCTTGGAAAAAATTTATGGCTCCTTATCAAGGTACTTTAGGGCCGAATTAACTTAAGATAAAATGTGCTTTACCTTGGTTTAACGTTGGAAAAATTCTATTTTTTTTCCGCTCTTATCCTTGACATAACTATTGTTTTCTTGGTACACATTTTTTTCTTTCTGGCTCGTTTGTATCCTCAAGGTAAGCACAAACTCTCAATGTACTTTTTAAAGGTGTCGTCGTTTTTGCGGATGTGACATCTTGCGTGGCAAAGAAAAAGTGGCATTTGCGTTTAGTGTAGTTTTTTCCCTAAAAATTTTCCAAAAACCATATTTTGGATGAAATCAAAACAACAATTTTCGGGCCCAAAAAGTGAAAACAAAGGCCCATTGGTTAGGTCGTAAAATTTTCGAATTTGTATCACAAAAACGACCTCGGATTCTTGTTTTTCACCCTAAAAATAGTCAAAAACCACATTTTGGATGAAAGGGTCTGAAAAAATGTTTTTATATAATCTCGGGCTCAAAAAGTGAAGGGTCCCCCCCCCAGCTATGGTGAGGTAGAAAAAATGTCGCTCACCCTTTTTAAAATGTAAAAAGATGAATAATGAATAAATAAAAAAATTAATGGCTTCAGGAAGTGTAACAACCGGGGCTAAATCGCGCGTGTTTCCATCCTTCCTGAAATGATGGAAATGGCGAAGGACGGTCATTTTTCACTAGATATGAATCAAAAAGTTTTAATATTTTTCACTATTACTAGAGGCCTTGTAGCGTATTGAAATTTGCATTTTATTCCTTTTAGAGTTGAAACTTATGAAGTACATGGATTCGTGTGGGCGTTTTGTAAAAACAAGACTGGAAGTCTCGAGGGAGGAGTCATTCCCAAGGAATGTCGGAATCCTCTTTAACCAGACGTCCTCAGAATACGGAATGCCTTCCCAAAAAGTTTCGCCAAGAAAAACTCGCCCTACAGAAATGACCGAAATTTTTAAATTGCAATAAAGAATGCATCAGGGGGAAAAAAACTGTAAAAACAGAAAAACCAGTCTGTAAACAGGAGCGATTACTAGACTTGTCCCGATAGCGGGAAATAATGAATAGTTGGATCAAATTAGCGTCCCAGGACAGTCAACAGTTTACCGAGATTTCTGGTCGAACTAGGGTCATAGAAAAATAATGATTGACCATACCAGCGTTTCCGTTCATC
The DNA here is from genome assembly GCA_018703685.1 of Orius laevigatus. Taxonomy (NCBI): domain Eukaryota; kingdom Metazoa; phylum Arthropoda; class Insecta; order Hemiptera; family Anthocoridae; genus Orius; species Orius laevigatus. Next base: position 290,054 of record JAGWEN010000080.1, read on the forward strand.
TCATCCGGCCCAGTTTCAACGTCCGGGAAGCTGGATAAAATGTAATACGCTAATTAAATATAGGTTTTTACTATATTTGGAAAACTCTATAAAAGACAATAACGGATGTCTCAAGTTTATTGTTATTGAAGATTCATTGAATTCTCTTCAATGGATTACGTAAAAGTAGTGAGAAAAAGTAAAAGTGATATTGAGGCCCACTCATTTAGAAAAGATCATTTTGACATTAAACGTTTTCTAATTTATGTGGACGTGGCGAGTTTGAAGATTAGCAAATAATCGAAGGTAAAAGCTAAGGATCGTAATCACAATGAAATTTTCGGTTTCTTTATTCCTCGAGTCATCGTGAGAGTCGATAAACAATAAAAAGCGGCGTTCGGAACCCGACATTTCACTCTCTTCGACCTGGGGAGAGGTCGTGTGGAGTATCGGCTGAGGGGAAGATCCCGTCTGGTGCGTGGGGATCCTTTTTTTCCCTTTTACAAAAGTCGTGATAGGTTTTTAAGACATTTTGCATTTTTTCGTTTTAGCTCCAGGGGGGGTTCCTTTGTCGCTTTGTTTGATTTATCACTCACGCCTTATGTGAAAGACTTTCCCCGAATTGTGATCTTTTACTTCTTTTTTTCGACACTATCACAAGAGCTGTCAATCCGTATCCTAGCGGAATTAGTGCTTGATCCACCTGAGTGTAAAGTGTAACAATTAAGCAAAATAAGCCTATTCTGCTTCTTGACAATTTACGTTTTGAGATTACAAATTGATTCTGGATGGAGATAACATTTTGCCAAATTTTAAAAATTGCAAAAAAAAATTACGATTTCGAAAAGTTGCTGAGATTATATGTTGTTATAGTCCTATAATCCGAGTTCCTTATCAGGTATGAGAGACCCTTGCGGAGTTTACAATCGTCCAAATTGATATAAAAACCTCTTTTCATAGCCAATCGGAGTGTTTGTTGGATCATTCTCATATTCCAAGAGTTGCTAACTCTCAAAAGGCTATGTTGTGTTCACCACATTAATTGTAGTAGATCTAGCTGTTGATTTTTATTCAGGTTTAGTATCATAAATCATATGTTGTGTTCACCACAAGGCCTTTAAACCCCCTCGTCCGGTCCCAGCTTCGGTTGTGGAGTCTGTTAGTGAATCAGCACACTCTGTTGTAAATATCTCGAAGTTACGAAGATGATAAGCTTTGTTTTCCCTTTTGACTTTTCAGATGTCGTACTCAGTTTGTAGACCGTGTTTTAGAAATTAAGCAGTTATGACCTTTCAAGAACCCATCGAGGTCCCTTGGTCCCAGGGGGTTCAACAAGCCCCACCTATGTGAGGGCTATGCTTTCACCTTCCTCAGAAAACTGTGTAATTCGCCTTCTTATTGTTTCCAAGAAGCGTATGTATCTATTTGTTTTTTCCTTTGTTCCGAAGTAAAAAAAGTTGAGGAAAATATTTAATAACTGAGAGGAAGGGTAGGAGAATCCATGGAGTAAATCGAAAGATTCTAATTGGCCCCTTTGGAGAGTAATTGCCTTCTCTGATTGCAAATAAAGTTATGCTTCGCGGCTAAAATTAAATTGCAGCTTCCGGGAAAATCGTTCAGCAATAAGTTGCAGATAGTTTTTTAATATTAAAAACAATAGTTAACTGAAGGCGGGTGTAATAGCTTACTTTCGCCCCGACAAAAAGTTGTTTATACGACTAATTATTATTGAAAAACAAGAACGTCGATTTCATCACTTTGCAACAAGGCGGGGCTGCCCTCCGCAAAGCACTTTCACGCGTATCTTGGTGAAAGTGGACGCCCTTTTTTGCTCGCTTGTTTTAGACCGAAAGGAAAAAAAAGTCTGCTATCCCTCCGGAGCGGCTTCGCTTAGACGATGTGTGAAAGTGGTTTTTGAACCCTCTCATTTTCTATGTGAATCTTCCGGTCCGGACACGATTCAGTTTATTAGTCCGAAATGTTCTATAGACCTTCGGACAGAAGATGCATCATTCGAGTCATCATCGATCATCCGACTTTTAAAAGGAGAGATTAGAAAGGTACAAAAAAAGGGAGTTTCGAGGGCTCCGGAGCCTCTTTTAACAAATTACATCGAAAAAACTGGAGGTCTAGAAGAGTGCAGTAGGTGTCTCGGCATTGTCCGCCTTACTTGCAAATTGCCACCGTGCGCTTTGAGAAATCTGAATACAATGAAAACGTTGATTGCTTAAAACCTTGTTTGCGCCTTCAAACGGGGGCCTACGTCTTGTCCCGAGACACTTGAATGATGACGTGTTAAGAACTTCCTCGCCTTTAAAGTCAGAAGTTGAACCTTCAGTGTTTATCAAGGAATAAAAACTGTCTGGAGGGAATCCAAGTATCAGGACCATCAGCTACAATTCTAAAATCCTAGTTTTCATCAAAGATGACACCTAAGAAGGTCTTGATTAACTTGAAATAATTTAAAAAAAGTAATTATTTAAGAAGAAAAATGCCATTATTTCTACTGTTAGAAGGTTCTCTTTTCTAGAAAAATCGAGACAATCCTTAGTATCCTGCTTCGATGAAATGTCATGTCCCATTTCCAAAGATTTTTTCTTTATTTTCAAGATTCTAAAGACTTATGGCAAACCTTTATCCGCAAAAAAATTAAGAAAAAAAGAGAACCGTGGGAAGGCGTGCATCATTAGGAACCCTCAGGGATTCGGGAAATAGGGAACCTATTGTCGAAAACTTAAGATTAATGGAATTTAGATGATTGGCCTCCTTATTTTATGCAGAATACGTTTAGTTTGTCGTACTCTGTAGGCACAGAAAGATCGAGTGTGTAACATCAATGCTCTCGGGCATTGTTTCGCGCTATTCACATAACCCCACTTTATTTCCACCTTTTGTTTTCCGCTTTACGGTAGAGTTCATCCGACCATTCTGCATCCGGTACACCGGACAACATTGACCCGTTCGCGCTTTAAAAATTAATTTATTCAACCTCTATAAACCTCAAGCATCAAAAAAGTTGAGCGACAAAATCGCCAAGTTTGCTCCCGTCATCTTCGCGCACCGTGACGAGAAAACAGGAAAAAAGTTATACACGCAAAAATTATTCTTTTTGAAAATGTAATATTGGTTCGTAATCGGTCACATAGACATCCGATTACGTAAAAGAAGCTCATAAGACTTTTCCGTTCGCCAACCACAAAACGGTGAAGGAACGTTTAGCATTCCTCCGGGATTGTGAATTAAAAGAACCGATCCCCAGCTTGAGTCAAGGGTATTCCGTTACATACCGTAATACTGATTTATGCATAATGTGATCTTAATCGTGTTTTCTTCAAGCTCCAACAGCTCCGTCCTTATCATAAAAAACGTTAACTAACAATGAAACATCCGTTATACACGACAATCGATCCTATTTAAATTCCCAGGTCTTAATTTTTTTTATATTGCGAAATTTTTAAGGACGTCATGGGAAATAAGGAAAATGCATGCTTGATTGTTTTAATCTTCAAGGATTTCGCTTAATTGGATCCTTGATTTAAACGAACACGAACCAACAGGGTTGCCTACATTTTATACAGATCCACACTATTTTAGTTAAAAAAGGGTTTTTCGTGTTGAGGAGCTTAGACCACAAAAAATTTGTTTTATTCCTCAACAAAACGTTAAAACTGCGTAAAAAGGGGTCTTGTAATATTAAAAAAGTTTAAAAAGGGTCTTAATTCATGAAAAAGGTTTTCATATCTGACTGAAAAGAGACCTTCTAATCAAAAAGTTCCAAAACGTGCCTAAAAAGGATCTTTTGCGTTGAAAAAATGTTGAAATCTGCCTGAAAACTGTCTATACTCATCAACTAGGTTAAAAATCTGCCTATAAAGGGACTTTACTCATCAAAAAGGGTCTTCACATTAAATAAAAAAGTTGAAAATCTGCTTATAAAGGTCCTAATAGTGCACAAAAGAATTACCTATATGTATACGCAGATACTTCAAATAAACGCTTTTTGAAAGGAGAGAAAAAATTTTGATAAAATTTTTCTTAAATATGAACATGAGGTGGAAATAAGAGAACCCAAAGTGTCTGAAGTCATAGATAAGATCGGAAGATTTTTAAGCCTTCAGAGACGTCTTAATGGTTTTCTGACTCATTATAAAAGAAAGAGAATGAAGAAGAAAAAAACTAATAAGTCGACGATATCCCGATAAGGAGAGCGACGTTGATTTTGCTTTCTCGGTCTTTAAAAAACATCAGGGAAGACCCCCCTGAGGCAACGTAGAAAGCCTTTTGGGGTCAATACGCACCAGTGAAAGTCATCGTGGACGCGCCCCTTTCGCATCTCGTATTTCCCCTTTGGCCACAACCTTGTCCTTGGAAAAAAGTAGAAAAAGAAAACTTTTTGTCTATTTTATTAAGTGTTAAAATTGTTAAAAGAGAAAGTGTACATTTTAGGTTTGTTTGCAGAGCTTTTAAACTTAAAACAACGGCTTCACATGAATTTTTCATTTGGTCCCTACTCGTAAATTAGTGAAAGTGTTCGTGCTTAAAAGCAAAAATGGTTTTCTAGGACCATAAAAAATAATAATTAAAGTTTAAGACAATTTAAAAAATCAATAAAAACGTGATTCGTCAAACTTTTCACGCTCAAATTGCATGAATGTGTCATTCTATTGTTTTCGTGCCATTAAGGAAGATGATCCGCGCGAACAGGAGCCGCATCTGGTTCCCCCTTATTTTAAAATTAACCCTTTGTTAGTACGAAACGGTCCATTACTCGATTTATTGACTTTTTTCCAAGGATCCGTGGATAAGAGGGTTTTAAAAACGGATTCGTTTATTCAACCTAATTTTCAACGATAACAAAACGTCTTATTAATAGACGGGAACTTGATATTTCCAATCAAAAGTTTAGATTGAGATGTTTCATCACGACTGACCGAATAGAGAAAAAGGATTGAAAACAACTTACGAACATCCATGAATCAAGAACTCACCTAGAAAAGAGAGAAACAAATTAAATTTTGAATGATAATACATACATATTAGGTAACAGGTAGGTAGGACAAACGAAATGTCAACAATGCCTAGGCAGGAGGATTCCTTTGGAGTAGTAATTAAGGAAAAATTTATTCATAATATTTGAACTCAGCACTCCAAAAACCAGCTTGTCTGTTCCCCCATTACTCAAAACTTTACAATTTTATGGAGTCGCCAATATTTTTTATAACTAGGTACCTGTCCAAGGTAACCCCTGGGAACTCGATTCAGCAAAACTTTCCTTGACCAAAGTTACCTCTTTACCCATAAATTCTCTGAGGGCGGCGTACTTGAAACGATTTTTCGTAAGAGGAAGATTAGGAAGAAACGTTTATTTATCTTTAAAGGGTAAGCACCTGTGTCCGATAGAGACTCAAAACCGCTTTCACTCGAAACGTTGAACCCGAGACAACGATTTGATTACTATCATCGACTCGTATTTAATGGTTTTAGAAAATAGAATTGAAACCGAGAACGAGACCGCGGTCATAAAAATGTCCTTCTTCCAACAACCCTTCGTCTTATGATTCATATCTCGGATGTCGCGTTTGCCGGAGAATTTTTCGTCGACTTTCTCGTGGGGCGTTGAACCTTAAGAAACAAGAAATGTGTTAATGGAAGAGGTTTCATGGGGGGACGTATGCAAATCGTACATTGTCGACTAGTTACGTCATCTATATTCGCCTTCTTAACAAAAATCTTTTTCTAGCGTCTTGAAAAATCAAAAAAATTCTCACCAATTTTCGATTTCGATGTCGCAAACGTAGGAAACCTTTTTCAAAACTTGAATGAAATCATCTATTTCCAAACTGTCAATTTTATATGATAACCACTTCAATTTTGACCTTCATTTTAACGTATCTCGAAAAAACTAGGTGAAGGTGAAAGTAGTGATAAATTATGACGTATACTTTTTCATTCAGGTCTATAAAAACATTATTATAGGCAAAAGTGGCACGAAATCCGAACATCAAAGTGCCCCATTAGCAATATAAAACTCGCTTTCAAAAAAACTACGAATTAATTTTTGTGCTATCATTATTATTTTTATGAAATTCACAAAGATACAGAGTACTGAGTAGAAGGGGTCAATGGGGGGTAGTAAGGGGGAATGTGGTTGTGGGGAGATAGTGTGCGGTGAGACAAAATTTGATTGTGTGGACCCTCAATCCAAAAGAACCATCGCGTTTTCTCAGCACCCTGAGGTCCGATCAACTTGAAATTTTCAGGGCTTTTTCTGATCATATTAAAGAAGATTTGTGCCCGATTTCGATTCAAACTGTTGACAGGTAACCGAGAAAATTCTATGTCCTTTTTGGGTTGAGGGTACTCATACTCCACTACTCACTGCTACCTATATTTTCTGAGAGACATTTTCTGTTCTGTTGGAGTTATAAATCTAATGATTTGAATAAATAAATAAACATTGCTACTCATTACTATACATTTTGAGTATGAGTAGGTACCCTCAACCCAAAAAGGACACAAAATTTTCTCGGTTACCCGTAAACCAATTGACTTGAAATTTGGCACAAATCTTCTTTAATATGATCAGAAAAAGCCATGAAAAGCTGAGAAAAGCCAATGTTTCTTTTGGGATGAGGTCCACACATTTGTCTCTGAACACCACCCTGAGGGCCTGAGAGTAGTTGGTGGTGATTAAAAGTTGTTGGGGAGTATGTTGGCAGCAATGTGCATATATTGTAATTATTTATAAAATTATTATAAAGTTAATATTGTGAGTAAAGAGATAAAACGAAGATAAACCCCCAATTTTTAATACCGTCCCTAATCTTTAAGTACCCAATTTTCGCCCTCTTTTTTTATGATAATACGGCCATAACTATGACATTTCTCTGAGTCAGACCTCCCCCAAACGGAAAAGCGAGGGGGGAGGATGAGACCACCCTTTTCCGGAATCTTCGACGACGCCAGATGACTCATCAGAACCGCGGAAAGAAAAATCAAACTTGGCGATGAAAGGGTCTTTGTTATTTAAATTATAATTACGTAATTTATAAGTACATTACAAAATTACGGGGTAACAAAACGTATCGTGATCCCGACGATATGGAACAGATGCCATCTATGGCATCTGACTCTTCCGGACCTTATGGGAGGGAAGGCCAAAAACATACAAGAAACAAAGAAAAATCCTGATAACACAAATTATTGACGATGCAAATTCAGTTTTTATCGTAATTCTTGACTCAACATGGCTCCAGTCAAAGTCTAATCAAATCGCTAATTCGATAACGATAAATTATGTTTCTTAAGCTGATTTTTAAACTTTTCTAAAACATTGGTAGCCAGACTTTCAAAGAAAACAAGGAAATTTCAAAACAGCCGAAAACCAATAAAAAACCGGATTTCAACTTTCAGCCATCGAACGAGCGATTCCCACCTGTTTGGTAAGAACGGATAAAACGAGGAGGAAAAAATAAAGAAGAACTTTCATTCGAAGTTCGAACATATTCGATAAAGGGCGGAGAAGGGGTACCCCACATGAGTCTCCGGTTGCGCAAACCGGCTCATCACATAATTACGTAACCCGACTTTATGTTACTTTTAAGTTTAATATTCATTTTGTTTTCATTTATTGCAGTTAAATACAAATTTTTCATATAAATAATTTATTCTCTCCTCAATCAAGGGAAAAATGGAAACATTTCATGGGTATTCGATTTTACGATGTCGAATCAATTAAATTTGATGTTTTATGTGACAAGATTTTCGCGGAAAAAAGGCGCCCGGGGTGCAGTGACTCGTGGAAATGGCTTTCCAAACGGGTTGCGCAACTCGACCTGTCTCCGTGGAAATGCGAATTATACGGGGAATTAAAGACTTACGATAGCATTGCCAGCGAGTTAACTGAATGTACAAGAGTAAAAGGGTTGGATCAACAATAGGACCTACTTTTTTTCCCTGTTTTTCAGCCTCCGTTTCCCACGTTTTTTTTCCTGAACGAAAATTTAGTTAGATAACGAGAGAAAAGACAACAATCGAAGGAATTATTATGCCAATATGGATTAGCCGACTTCGTAGAATAAGATAAGAAAACTTTTAATCTCCTCTCAAAGTTCTTCAGCTTCATTGCACCGATTTCATCAAACGCAGAGTTTGTCTACAAAAGTGTTTTCCACAAAATAGATCCAGTTTTCGAGTTATAAGCAGAAAACTGAAAAAAGTCGAGGTTTTTCGGCAGCCAGAGGTTGTCCCGGAAAAGCATTTATTGGCACTCTTCAAAAACATGTTATTGGGACCCAAATGGACCATTTAAAACAATAAAAATCTTTTTACACCACCTTGTAGACTGGACTAGAATTGTTGAATCCAACATGTTGGCCCTTTCCATGTCACAGGAACCAAAATCAAGCGATTAGAGATAAGGTGATAAGGGGACGTTGTATGGCAGTGATCCTTCAGATGGAAGTGTAGTGCACTTCTGGAACACTGCAATTTTCTAATCGAATACATACGTCAAAACAAGAGACTTTCAAAACCAGATGAACATCTTGGGGGGTAAAGTCCAGATTGGATCTAAAGAGCACCAAACCCCATTTTGATCGACCTGTCTTCTTCCTTGAATGAAACTTATTCATATGAAGTTACATAATAATATTAAATAGATTACCGTCTGCTTCCCAGCTCGTTAAACTCGATATTGTTTATTCTCTTTTTTTCCTCTCTCAACTAATAATCTTACGTAAGTAGGAAAAAAAGCTTATTCATACGGAAATAAAACGTAGAGACAAAACATCGAGATTTTGAAACGTGTGAGATCTTAAAAGTTGAGAAAAAAATTTTTTTATTTACTTTCACCCGATCGGGTATCAATGCGGACCGACTTGGGCCGTAGGAGTTTACACTTGAACCCGATGACCTTAAAGGAAAAAAAACTTGCTAAACCGACATTCCGATTTTATTGTATCATGAATTTTTAAGTGAAGAATTTTTATGTTCCCACCTTTTTTAAGGGGATGGAGTTGACGTAGCGGTGCTGAGTTTGGGTTTCAACGGTTCGCCGGACTCTGGTCAAGCGTTTAACTAGCGGTCGGGAGGCTCCAAAATGTTAACGGCCACTTTAACCCAGACCTCCAGCCCTTAATATCCCTCAAAAGTTCAAGGGAACGCGTTCATTCTACCTAAACTTCCTCGATTTTTAACCGATTTGATCAAATAAATCGTTCAAAAACTCTTTAAGATTCCTCAATTTGAAGTTTACCTTCAGTATTAATACACGAGAATTCTAAATTCGACAAACACAACTTTCACTCGTTTCGACACTCGATTTTGCCGAACTCAAGAACGGCTTCGGCTAATCGCCCTAATTTTATAAACTGCCTGGGAAACTGGTAATTCCGTAGATCAACAAGTGGTAGACCGAAGGACGTCAACTCTCAGAGTCAGGTGTACGTCAGAATCCCCCACCATTTAAAAAAATTTTCTTCTCAGAAACGAATGCCAGAATTTGATATTTTTAAACCAGTTTTAAAGAACGAAAATGATACTAAGAACGATGAGTAAATAAAATGTAGGAAAAGTGCCGAATAAGGGGCCATTGTTTGTTTGCTAGCTACCTTTTCATAAACAAGGAAATGAGCTGATTATTTTTATACTTTTTTTTTTAAAGACAAAAACCCTAATTTTGAATCATAACAATGAACTTTTGATTGATTCAAAATGAGCTATTGGTCTGTAGAAGAGATACAACTCTAATAAAAAAAATATGAAAATTTCCTTATAAGCCCTCCATGGCCCCTATATCCATCCTCAAGTGATCTCCACTGACCACTCTACACATCCATCGACCATCCTTGGGTTGCTTCTTCATCCATCTCCCTATTAATGGTCTCCGGGCTTAGCCTACTGGCATCTAACCCTAAATCCGCCCATGAATTTCGTCTTCCTCCAAAAAAATAACCTGGGAAGGCGGTAGAGCATCAAAATCTGCAAAGGTTGTCAGTGATCTTTAATTTTCAACACTAGTCTTTAAAAAACCTGAATTTCGTTGTTTTAAAAACTTCTTCATACTGGACGAGCCATGAGGATTAAAGTTTGTTTGTCTCCAAAAAGAGGAAGAACAAATATTTAAATTTCATTCGACAGAATATTTCTTAAAAAGGCGCCTTTCATCGAGCACGTGGCGTCTAATTCATCTTTGTTTTCGACGTTTTCAACTAGCATAAAAAAGGCGTGATAACTTGTTTTTTTCTATTTGGAAGCGTTCGAAAAAGGGCCTGAGCATCGAAGTTACCACCTGTATAATTTTCTCAGGTAGACTTCGAGGTGATGGATAAAAAAAAGTACCTTTTCCGTAATTAAGCTTCGGGATGCCCCCATAAAGAAATCATCTCTTCGGACAAAGCGTGCTCCGTCGTAAAAATCGCTCGTTTTCGTCCTTCGTTTACAGAGTTGCTCGAATATAAAAAAAATCAAACAAATGAAAAACCCGAAATCGATACGACTAATTTAAGTTTTATGCCGTCCTAAAGGTCAAGAATCCAGTTTTCACGGTTCCTGAGGTCGATTGCCGATCTGCTCGGGACATTCAGAGCGAAATTCGAGAAAAGGTTTGTCCGGTTACTACAGATTTGTGAATTTAACTTAATTGGGCATATCGAAGCATGTTTTTTTTTGCACCTGTGGAAAGTTTTGAGGATCGAAATACTCTGGGACGAAATAAACCGGTTTGCGGAATAAAGCGAAAAGACAATCATTCACGTGTTGAGTAAAAATATTGCTGAAGATATAAAATGGATTGTGTCTTGTTTGCAGGGATTAACGAGGGAGGCTAATTATCGAGAAGGGGATGTCCTTCGGCATGAATCACTTGTTGATATGTTTATGTGGCGGTAATGATGTTGGGGAAAAAGGTAAAAACGAACCTGTTTAAGACCGTCGAGCCTCCCCATAGATTTGGATCCCTGAAGAGGCGCTGAGACTTCCAATCGTCTTCCTTTTAGCTTTTCGATCCTGCGTTTGCTTCTCGGCTTTTTCTCGGAGCCGCCTCCGTCTTCGGGTTCCGACTGGATTTCCCTAAATTCCTCTTTGAGGCTTCTCCTCGCGGCGAGGCTTTTCGCGGGACGCCTCCTCGACTTCGGACTCGCCAGCGGCGAAGTGACCGGGCTTAGCGAGAACCTTTGCACCAACTGACCCAACATCACATCACAGACCTCCACTTCACGATTCGAAGACTTGATAAAGACTGGAGGGAAAAAGAAACGTTGCGGAGCAGCCGATAGCCCCCTCTCTCTTTCTACATACACAAACATCCCCCCACTTCATCGCACTCCTGCTACCTCATGCTCTCCTGATACTCGACTCATTAGAGCGATTATTATTCAGCTCTTTTTCTCCTCCACATCCTTTTTTCCGTCAACTTTTTTATGTATTCTTTTAGGCCGTTAATCAAACAAGTTAAATACGACTTTTCCCTCTTCGGATTTTTCTGCAGATTCCATACTTTAATTGGAAAAGTGCTTTTTAAAACGATAAATCAAAATTATATATGTACCTACCTAGGGGTTGTCTAAGTTTATTGAAATGACCGTTTAAATTATTATTATGCTCTCCAACCCCCCAAGGTGATGAGAAATTTATGGAGGAGTCTCTATTCTCTAACTACTGCGTCGTTTCTTAAACTGTTGAAACTTGAGAGGCAAACCAAAGTTGTAAATCGGTACAGGGGTGTAAAATAAGTCAGTCCCCGGCAGATGGATTTCAGAAAGATGGAAGGATTCTGTTGATGCTTGGTGTTCCGTCAAGCTCAATTCGTCAGAATTTAGAGCCGAAATTGGTTATTCTTATGTCCAGTTCAGCAGGCAATAAAAAGCTAAGTTTTCTCAGTCCAAACCCTTTATTTTCTTTTGCGTGGTGAGCCATATGCGATTTTCCACGCTTCCTGGTTGTCAAGAAAAAGAAAATCGTCGAAAGAAACGATATCGTTTCCGATTGAAACCTAAAAATGGAGAGAAACTTGTAGATTTATAAAGGCGCGCAATTGTTTTCTTCTGCCTATTCCGTCGACGTTATTCCTCGGTGAATCTTGAGGCGTGAGCTTTCTATCATGTCCTTTGTCGCCTTTTTTTCCTTCCCCTTCGACAGAGCTCACTTTCTTATGAATAATTTTTATGAGGCTCGTCTTTCAATGGGTCCCTTTCATCGGAGAATCGATGAGATGAAGAATCAACAATTTACGCCCGGGAATAAATGCCGGCCTCACTCAAGGGGTAAAAAGAGAAGAAAATAAGAGAAGAAAAAACCAGGGCCCCGTTCCTCTCTTATTATCGTTTAATTTAAGGCCCTTGCCACCACTTTAGATTTATACCCTTGATGGACGAACCTTTTATAAACACAAGAACCGACAAGGAAATTTGTAATTCCTTAACTGAGGCGCCCATTATAATTAGAACGGTCAGACCAAAAAAATATATAAGCCAACTCGTAATTAATAAAACAAGGTGTACCCCAGTAGCTAACACAAGGGTTTTTTCATCGGTTATTTATTGTTAACCATTAATTCTTGCCACCTAAATCTAAAAAAACGAACAAAAGAAGGATAGTGAATATCTCATACAGTATGGGCCCAAATACACTTCCTCGTGATACTCCAGACAGAATGGACTCTTTTCTCGGTTTATTGCCTTCTGAATTCAAATGAACCCTTCCATTCATATAACTCGTTTGAAAAATAAGTTTAAAAAGACAATTTCTATTTATATGAGAGGTCATAGGCGTCTATTATCATATTATGGACGCCGTTTATGTTAATAAAATGACCCCTTCGTACATATAGTGCGCCTACCCGTGCTGTAAATATCAAATTAGGTTATCGGGAGTTATGTGAAGGGTACAGTTAGGATCGTAAATTCGTTAATTTTTTTTTACTTCACCGGGTATTTTTATTTCGGATAAAAGGTATAATTATCTGAATATATTGTAGGGCTTAATATCACGATGAAGTTTCAAGGATTGGGCTGATTTACAAGTTAAGTACTTGTTGATAAAACGTTTTTTAAAAAGGGGGAACAAAAAATTAAAAAATTCCATGATTTTCAACAACTATTCCGAATCATCTTCAACCTAAGGCAGCTTCTCATCCCCGCTTTCGAACATCAACTAAGAGGGACAACGTTGGCAATCTTTGGATGCCTCTAGGTAACTTATACTTTCTATAAACGTAATTATATCGATTTGAATGTATTACGAGTTAACCACATTAAATGGGATTCCTTTGTTGAAAAACACTTTTGTCGATTTCTCCATTAAGGTTTCCCCCGGGGTGAAAATGAAGCGGTTTCCTGTTCCAGTAAAAGGCTTCACAAGCTTAAGTGCAAATTCGCTTCTGACATCTTCAATTTACAAATCCAAGTTTCCTCAAAGTTGAGGCGAGGAATCGTCCGCCGCCCTAGCGTCCATTTCACGCGATTTCCTCGCCCTTTTAACTCCCGGAATGCAATTTAAATGCAAATGCTCGACTATAAAACATTCCCATGCATTTTATGAACGGTTATCGACTTTCATTTTTTATTTTCGTCATCTAGACAAAGCGGACCCATTGCTCCAAAATGATTTCCTTTATAACTTTCTCGTCCTGTGAAATCTTTTATCTGCCCTTATTTGAATTTTAGATTCAAATATCCCTTTTAACGGTCCTTAAAGGAAGAGAAATGCTCAGCAATCCCATTGTTCTTGTTTTTTTGAATTAAATAACGATTTGATTCAAAGCTTTATAGGTAGAAATTGAAAGTTTACTTTTGTCTAAATTGAGTTATTAACTTCTTTGTTTTATAAAATAGCCTCCTTTAGGAAAAAAACTCGTTTACACCATATTTTAAGAGAAATCAAAGTATGAACACTTTTGGTCAAAATAATGACAAACTGGCCGGAAAGCTGCGAACGACAAGATCTAACGGATCGTCCAACACTTACGTCTTTTTTGAAAAGAAATACCCTTTTTCGGCATGATTGGACCCTTTTTGACAACATAAGACACTTTTCAGACAGATTATGACCCTTTTTGATAAGATACAAGACTTTTCAGACAGATTATGACCTTTTTTGAAAGAAAGAAAAAAAAAGTCCCTTCCCAGCCTGATTTTGATACATTTGGACAAAATAATACAATTTTCTGACAGATTTTGAGCCTTTTTTGTTTTCAGCCAGATTTTGAACCTTTTTCACAATAAAAAAAACGTCTTTCAGCATGATCCGGAACCTTTTTCGACAAGGAAAAACCATTTTCAGCCAGGTTTTGGCCCTTGTGACAAAGACTTTGCCTCTTTTTGTTTGAAAAGAAAAGACCCTTTTTAGCCAGGTTTTGACCCTTTTTAGCTATTTAATAAGAAAATACCCTTTTAGGACCTTTTTTGTCAGATTTTAAATGTTTTAAGTACTATTTGCAAATAAAGATCTGCCCTTTAAGATATTCGACATGGAGTTATCGGTTATGGAACCAGAAATCAATGGACGCTAAATTTTTACAACTTGGTTATTTTAGAAGTTTAAATCGACTATTTTTTTTTCCTTTTTCAAGTCTCTTGCCCGTTATTGCGTCTAGAATAGACGCGTGCCTTGATTTGTCATGGTCGAGAAAAACGCGCGCGCAAAAAAAAGGACTCCTTCACAACGGGAGTCCACCCTCACTTAAAACCGTTATCCTTCTTCTTTTTTAAAATTTTATTTTTATTACCAAAACAATAATATAAAACCAGGTTATGGAAAAAATAAAAAGAAAAGATCGAAAAGAAAAGTAGGTGCTAGAAAGTCACTATGGGTCGTAGGGTCAATAGAGGTAGTTTAATCATCGCAATCCATTATTCGAAAGAAAAAAAAGAAAAAATCATGAACCAAAAAGTGCCTCAAGCGTTAATTTGCTGTATTTTGTGAGGAAAAAAAATTGCGAACGTGAAATTTACGCTAATTTTGAACCTTGACGGCGAAACGTGGGTGACGGTTGAGCCCATGTTTAAGGCCTCACACGGTGCTTAGTTAACGAAGGGTGCTTGGAACGGTACAGCTTGTTTTTTGGACTCTTAAGACGTGTTTTGATGTCCGTTTCAAAATGTACGTCCTAGCTTTCCATCCAGGATCCGAGTTGACTAACGGCCCTTAGCACACATTTTACTCCTTGCGTGTAAAAACCTCTAGCAATAAGGAGAAAATTAAAAGACAAGTGCGTAAATAATAGGTTTCTCCATTTTTTCAGTAGACTTCAAAGTCATCCGGGACTTGACTGTAATGATAGGCCGATAACACGAATGTACAGCAATCGAGACTTGATAATGACAGTTTCAACTCGCTTTTTAAATCGGAAAAAGGAAACAGGATATTATTGAAATACCTACAGCTCTTGCAATTAAACTGGATACGACATGCGATAAAAATACCAACATTTTGTGCACAAAACATTTTTTTAGATGAGCCAAAAGTTGAATTTGAGCAATTTTTAGCTTCAAAAAAGACTCGCAAAGGAACAAAAAAAGGAAGCAAAGGATATTACAGGAACAAAACAGCCAAATTAAGTCGAAAACAGGCAAGAAAAGGTCGACAAATATTAAATCAAAGGGGGGAAACAAGCAGAAATGGTGAAACATGCTGGCAAAGGAACATAACAGGCAAGCAAAGGATATCAAAGGAACAAAACAGTCAATTTAAGTCGAAAACTGGCGAGAAAGGGTCGAAAAATATGAAAGGGGGAAAACGATCAAAAATGGTAAAGCAGGCTATCAAAGGAACAAAACAGACAGCAAGGTCGAAAATGGACTAAACATTCAAGCTAAATCGAAAACAGAACTGTGGTCAATTGGATCGTTTGCTAGTTCTGTTTTTCTGCTGAACATTCTTTTCCCTATGGTTTTGTACGAAAAAAATAGCTAATTGATAGGCGAAAGGCATCGGTTTTGAGCCGAGTCACGCTCAAAGGATTGACGTGCTGATGTGATTGAGATCAACACTTAGGATTAAACTTTTTTTCGTCTCCCTCCTACCTTCTTCTCTGACCTTTTCGAGTGCTCTCCGATGTTCGCTCTGTTACTCGGATAAATGGATTCGATTCGGTTCGAAAGTGTAACTTAATGACCGCTTTTACACATCAGTATCACGAAATGACTATTTGATGATGCAGGATGAGTCAAAACAACCATTTTATTTTAGAAGCGTATTCAATCTCTTTTTCATAATTCGCCCAATTTGGCCCCAAGCTAGGTCAACCTGGTTGAAAGCCAAGAACTTTTTTAAGGATCTGAAAGAAATCGAAGAATGATTTTTTTATTTTTATTTTTTTTTAATCTTTCTCAACAAATAAAAAGAAATAGCACTCCGAGACCAATAAAATTCTTAGAAATGATCAAATTAAGTAATAAAAAGAGGTCTGGAAAATAGGCTAGACCTAGTAAAAGTCTTTTTTCCCTTCTTCTATTTTTCGAAGCGAGAGAAACTTGAGTGCGAAACGTCATTCCGGTTAAAAACACATTTAAAAAGTTTCACCAGTTAAAGGGCTCTAATTGACCTCTATAAAATGTGAGGATTTCTTGAGTTTTATTTTACTAGAATAGATGTTAGAACGCTTTAAGTCCGCAAAAAGGTAGGTCACCATTGATGAAATTTGAAAATACATAAAGGACTATCAATTCAAAAAAGGAGATCAAAGCAATGGACCTAAATCGCTTTAAATTTAAGTAAATAGGTCCCACAGGACAATTAGCCCAGGAAAATTAGACCAAAAAAGGAGAAATAGAGGAACAAAAACATGTATGTAGTTCTAATTTTATTCTTCCAGGAATATGTCGGGGAAGGTCCTCTGATGAAAGTATGGGCGAAAACAAAATCACCCTGCATGCCGCTCGCGTAAGGGTGGAGGGGCCAAGGGATGGGTAGTTTTCGAGTTATCCGCAAAAAACCTTAAAAGGGCGAAGCTCCTCACCCCCTCCCCTCCAACCCTGGAGGGTGATTTTCTTTTCGCCTATAATACTTTCATCAGAGGACAGGGGCGGACTGGGACCTTAGGGTGTGGGTGGGTTTTCAGTTAAGGGGGCGCAGAAAATTGCTATTTTCTGGAAAACTTAGGAGGATTTTCAATTCTGAAAATTAGGCATTTATAACTGTTGATTTTGAGGTTTTTGACAAAACTTTGGCTTTTTAAATGTTGATTTTGAAGTTTTAGGACGAAAATTAGGATTCATAAATGTTGATTTTGAGGTTTTTGACGAAAATTACGCTTTAAAAATGTTGATTTTGAGGTTTTTGGACAAAAATTAGGCTTTAAAAATGTTGATTTTGAGGTTTTTGACGAAAATTTGGCTTTTTAAATGTTGATTTTGAGGTTTTTGGACGAAAATTAGGCTTTTTAATTGTGGATTACGAGGTTTTTGGTCGAAAATTAGGCTTCATAAGTGTTGATTTCGACGTTTTTTGACGAAAATTAGACTACAAATGTTGATTTTGAGGTTTTTCACGATAATTTGGCTTTATTAATGTTGATTTTGAGGTGTTTTGACGAAAATTAGGCTTTTTAAATGTTGATTTTGAGGCTTTTGTACGAAAATTAAGCTTCATAAATGTTAATTTCGAGGTTTTTTTTAACCAAAATAAGGCTTCATAAATGTTGATTTCGAGGTTTTTTTTGACGAAAATTAGGCTTTACTAATGTTGATTTTGAGGTTTTTGACGAAAATTAGGCTTTACTAATGTTGATTTTGAGGTTTTTCACGAATTTTTGGGAATTTTTGCCAAAAAAATAAAAATAAAATAAAATAAAATAAAAATAAAAATAACCCGCCTCTATGTATTCTCGGGGGGCGCGGGTGGGTTCTGTCCACCCGCCCCCTCCGGGCCAGTCCGCCCCTGTCAGAGGACCTTCCCCGACATATTCCTGGAAGAATTAGAACTATGTACATACATGTTTTCGTTCCAATATTTTTCCCAATTTTCCTGGGCTAAATGACAGACAGGGAAAAAAATCATTTAATAGATAAACTGCATTTTGGAAATTTATAAAATATTTAAAGAACTTTTATTGGATTAAAAAAATCAATTTCACCTGCTATGCTTTTATCTTGTTTCTAATGAACCCATCAGAAGCTATAGAATCGATATCTTGGAATTCCATCTCTTTCAGCAGCATACCTTCGCCTCCATCGATCATTTTTGTCACAAAAAACTTTTACCTTCTTTTCCTATTTTCATAATTGACTCTTAAAATAAAAAAATTAAATGTCAAAATCTCTTTCCCTTTTGTTTGAACTTTCACTAAAAACATTTAAAACGTTGGTTAAAGGCGTGCATTTTCTAAAATGCGCATATTTAGTAACAAACTTGTTTATTTTTCGGTGTGGAAGTTTCTAAAATAAGCATATAAAATGCACTGTTTCCGTTTTATCTTAGGAATGATGATTTGTATATAAATTCGCTATAATCCTTTAAAATTCTTCGAGGGACGGTTCCGATAAAAGCGTCGGGAAGGGACAAGGGTTCTCGTTTTAGTCGCTGGCTACTTGGCAAGGTTCGACGCTCAGGAATCCGAGCGCGAGAAGTTATCCGGAGATAAGATCGGAGTCGTTACCATAGACAAATGATACCAGATATAATTCAATAAGAAAACCCTCCCGACCGTAAGTTCCTTAGCATCTTTAAAAGGAAAAAAAAAATCTTGAGGGAAGAACGATCCATAAAGTTGAAGACGACAATAATGAGGTGATTTAAATATTGCATTAACGCTGCTACCTGAATCTACCATAATTTATCCTTTTAGGACCCTCTTGAGAATATTTAAGTACCAATAGTTTAGTTCAGTTGAAAGGTCTGGTCTAGTAGGTCCTCTACAGACCTCTGACCCAACCTCCTAAGGCCCTACCCAGTGAACAGGGATAGGGAGTGAAAATTTGGTGAAGGTCGGGTGTTTTTCACCTACCTCTACATTGGCAGGGCGGAACGCTACCATGTCCCTAGATTCCCTAACCACATAAGAAACTACCTGTACAAGGGGTAAGTTTGGTGAAGATTGGTGGTTTTCTACCAAAATCTCTGTTTGGCGGAGCTCCTCCGGAGATCAGACCTCCTCGACTATCCCCCAACCTTCCCCATCAACCCCCAACATTCCACCCTCCCTCCTCAAACCCATCACCTCTTTTACCCTCCTACCCCCTCTTCCCACCTCCCCAACCTCATGAGATATCCTACCATGTATTTCTTGGGGAGCGCCATAATTTTAGGGACATTATTTATTTTTTGCTCTGTGGGTGGATCTTGATCCAAAGATTTATTTCCATGAGACATAAAGTGGAGGATTTTTGACGGAAAAAAAAAATTTATATATTAGGACTAAAAAATAAGAGGCCCCTGGAGACGTGTGTAAAATAATAAAATATCGCCTCTTTTATAAAAATCGACGACATATACGACTGCTCTTATTGTAGACAAGCCATTAAAACAGATTTAACGACCTTTCCGGGGAGAAATCTCCTTTTTTTTGTTCGGCCTTTTCAGCCTCGGGTCCGTCTGCGTTATAAAATCGCGCGTGTTTTATTGAGGGATCGGACAATGCGCGGGGAACCCATCATCCCCTTCGCCTCCCGGCCGTTTCCATAGAGATTGTACCCTAGGCGTCCTTCAACTTTGACTTTCGACGTCCTCCTCGTAAAAGTCAACGCTTCCCGCAGTGGTCCTAAGTTCTCGAATTGTTTTCTGTCGTTTCTGTGTATAATTTATTCCGGCCTTGTAACCATAAAATCAGTCTTATTTCCCATCCATGAAATAATAGAGGTGCTTAATAACAATGCACGGGTAGAGAATAAAAAGTAATTTTAATTGCCTAAGAAGTTCCCGACCTTAAAAAAACTTCCATTTTTGGAGTATGAAAATATCAAAAGCTTCAATTTTGACCTTCCCAGAGAAAGTCTCAAAATCGTCTAATCAACTTCCATTTTCAACCGGAGCTTTTTAACACTTTTTGTTTTCACTAATCTTCCCGCATATCGGCGACCTATTTCTATAAAACTTAAGGGCATAATAACAGGTGAACGAGAGATTTCACTTTCTTTGATCGATTTTCAACAATTTTTTTGTTCTCGAAGCCAAAATTGGAGTTCGAAAATTCAAGTCTCGCTTTGGAATAGCAGATGCGAAGGTCGTTTCGTGAAACAAAGGTAAAAGTGAATTGTAAAACAGTTAATGGTCTCTTTCACGACTCCAACCTGTTTGTTTTTATTTAAAAGGTCATGCATTCAAATAAAAAACACACACACCAACAAATCGTGCCTTACAAGTCCTCCTATTCATAGATGAAAAAATGGCATGTAACACCAGGATAAATGATCTTCGAAAACGCTCCCTGGATAGAACAATACAGTTCGATTTGGTATGTACAAAACCGTCGATATCTCAATTTATCTTAGTAAATTTTAAATTCTGGTGCCAAATTTGGAATCAGCGTTAAAATTTACATTCGAAATTATAGTTTTTAACCATTCATGATGAGCACCAACTCCCAATTTACTGGCATCTGTAAATAGAAAAGTCGAAAAAGTCATAGTTTTGTATCCCATTTAACCCAATTAACTAAAGCGAACTACCCTGTATAAAAATTCCAGGTTAGGAAAACCAAGCGAAATACCAACAAAAGTCTCATTTAAAGGGTACCTACCTTAGAAAAAAGAAAAATTCTTCTCTAATTTTTAATGGCGGTGTCTTAGGCGTCTAAACCGTCAAGGACAGTTTCTTCTTTGAAGGAGAGCATTTTTTTCTTGACTTGGAACCCTAATTGTCTTTAAGTACATAATTGAGGACGACTCAGAGGGAGTTCTTCTTAAATATTTTCAATAAAAAGCTATTGATATAACATTTTCCAGTTTATCCCTCCGTTTAAAATGAAGTAAAAGTATATCTTTTTGCTCGGAATGCAGAGAAAAGGCATTTTGGAAACTTGCCTTTTTAACATTTTTTAAAAAGCTTCATTCCGGATGCTTCGCAAATTTCAAGTGAAACTTGAAAGACAAAAATGAAAACGTGTTCCATAACGTCTTCAACTTTTAGCACCTCTATCGTCGATAAGTTAAACTAGACGCCCGAAATTAGCGGGTTCCGAGATAGATCGAAAGTAAAAGGGGTTTTTGTAAAACGTGATGGATTAAAGCGATGTTTCAACTCGTTTTTAGACTCCTATTTAGGAACCAGATAATAACGTGTTTGTAATATTCGTGGCTAAATAATGACGAGTTTCTGAAGTTTGACGAGTCCTATTGTGAATACAACGCCCCCTAAAATATTACGAAATGTCTGAATCAAATCAAAGTCCATAAAAGGCCCTTCTCAAGTTTGGATGGCTGGAAATCTTAGTCAAATCTTGAGGTCAAAAGATCTGCGACAGAATTTTGAGCGTTTTGCTATTGCTTTACATTCTAGGGAGACTGGGGACACCATTCTTTACTGCTATGTAACAATAAGAGCTAATAAATGTACAAAATGGGCTCTTATAGTTGGTCAAGGTTACCAGTAAAAAAAATGTCCAAAATCTGCCTAAAAGGATCTTTCTCGTTGGGATTACCTAGAATCTTTTCTGTCATATGAGATTCAAAATCAGCCTATAAAGGGACTAGATCATTGAAAAAAGTTGGCAAATCCCTGGAAAGTTCTATTCCTGTCGTAAGTGATTCAAAATCAGCCTATAAAGGGTCTATATCGTAAAAAAAGGATGTAAAACTGGCTAGTATGTGTCTTTCAACAATAAATACAGATGAAAGGTTCGAAATTTGCCTTAAAATTACTGGATTTTAAAATAGTGACTAGTGATGGAAGCCTCTCTTCAAGCATCTCTCCTCGTGCCCTCAAGGGTTCAAAAGTGAAATTCCGTTTAACCACCTATGGAGTTCTGAACTAGTGTCGTTGTCTTCACATTATCTCGAACCATAATGGACTTAAAAGTTTAATTAGAATGCCCTTGACGGAGTTCAACAATTTAAAAGTAATTAATCACAACTCTGGATAATGTCCTAACAAGATATTCGATAAAGGCGTCCCAAGATATGTTCAAATATTAATCAAAAACTGTTCGGGGATTAGGACTCGAGTGTCACCTTCTCCTCATCAATCTTGGGCCAAGTTCATCGTCCATCGACATGAACAGAGAATAGGAAAAAACTGTGTCAACATTTTTCGATTGTTGTATGCGTTTATAATGATGTTTAATCCGTCGAAACAATAAGTTTGAGAGGGGGTAGAACGCGTGCGTGTAGAATTAGCCGGTAATTGAGACCGAGGTGTGTCACTTCTTTGTTCTCAGACACGTGGAGCTCATAAAAAATATCATTTTTATAAACACCATGGAGATCCACGTGTATGTCAAAGTGTACAGGGGCGGACTGGCCCCGGTGGACAGAACCCACCCGCGTCCCCCTGAGAATACATAGAGGCGGAGCCCCCCGGGTCAGAATTTTTTTTTTTTTAGCGTTATTTTTGCTCAGTGACTCCCAAACTGGGGGCGTAAGCTATCTCCAGAGAATTTCAAGATATTTTTTTTGTGTGCAAATATGTATCCCCAAAATTTCGTGAAAAACCTCAAAATCAACATTTGTAAAGCATAATTTTCGTTAAAAAAAAAAAAACGTCGAAATTAACATGTATAAAGCCTGATTTTCGTCAAAACCTAAAAATCAACATTTAAAAGCCAAATTTTCTTCAAAAACCTCTAAATCGACATTTGTAAAGCCCAATTTTGGTTAAAAAAAAAAAACAACCTCGAAATCAACATTTATGAAGCCTAATTTTGGTCAAAAAACCTCGAAATCAACATTAATGAAGCCTAATTTTCGTCCAAAAACCTCGAAATTAAAATTTAAAAAGCCAAATTTTCGTCCAAACACCTCATATTCAACATTTATAAATGCCTAGTTTTCGTCAAAAAACCTCAAAATCAACTTTAAATTGACAATTTTTTGTCAAAAACCTCAAAATCATGGTTATAAGAGCAAATTTTTTTGTCAAAAGTTTGGGAACCCCTCTGTTTTTGTTGAAATATTTTTCAGCAAGAGCCAATTTTCTGCGCGGCGCCCCCTTAACTAAAAACCCACCCACACCCTAAGGTCCCAGTCCGCCCCTCAAAGTGTAATCTGCTGCAGACTGCAAATTACGTCTTAAGCG
Organism: Orius laevigatus; assembly: GCA_018703685.1. Taxonomy (NCBI): domain Eukaryota; kingdom Metazoa; phylum Arthropoda; class Insecta; order Hemiptera; family Anthocoridae; genus Orius; species Orius laevigatus. The sequence goes on from JAGWEN010000080.1 coordinate 313,199, forward strand.
TGAGGCTACTTTCTTTTCCGAAGTTTTCGAGACCGAAAGTCTGTTGGGTGAAGACGGTAAATCACCCTGAAGAAAGGACGTTTTATAGAGAGTGAAAAAGGCCTCATGAGCCCCTATAATATTCGGTTCCGAAGGCAGACATTCTTCTCCTTTAACGTAAATCAATGTCTCGTCTTCTGATTACTCATCTCTCTCTTTTTTTTGTCCCCTTCTCTTTCTTACGTGCATTTAATACAAAAAACGCACAAAATGTTTGATGGTTAAAACGTCCAATTAACACTCTTTCGATTGCCTTTGATTAAACGTATTCGAGATAAAAGGTTTTAAGCCCCTAGGAGCATGAAAAAAAAGGAAGGTCAGAAGATTAGATTCGTTTTAATTATAGCTTTTAGGAATACACTAGTTATGAAGACTCATCTCGTCGACATTTGATTAGATTTCCAAAAACAACTTGGATCAATTCAGTACTCAAAGTATGTAGGTAGTAGACATAAAATAAAATTTCGAGGTTTTGCTTGGCGGGGCGTGATGACGCTTCACTCCAGTTAGGGTGACCACATGATACGCATTGTGCGGGATTTTACGCATTTTCAAACATTTTTACGCAACACGCATTGACTCTATTGAACTATGTGTTTCTCAATAAGAAAGGTCCTTTTTAGCCAGATTTTGATTAAGCAAGAAAGACCCTTCCCAGTCAGATTTGAACCCTTTTTGACATGAAAAGACCCTTACCAGAAGGATTTTGAGCATTTTTGACAAGAAAGGACCCTTTCCATCATGATTTAGATCATTTTTGACATGAAAAGACCTTTATTACCTAGATTTTGACCATTAAAAAAAAAGACATTTTCCAGACAAATTTGACCCAAATCAACGTTCAAAACCAATCGAATCGTGACAAAGCATCTATTAGCTACTCGATTATAGAGGAAGTCCCACAAAACACCACTCAAGCAGCACTTCCAAATATCCAAATCTGGATTAATTTCGTGACTCGCATTTCACTCTCAAGTTTCGCTTTTATTTCTAAACGTTTTAAAGGGGAAAGTTAATATATTTTAAATTATTTTACGCATGATAGGTAATTTCCTTCTCATTTCCTCCCTGGGGGTTGATTGCATGCTTATTAAATTATTAAACGTACATTGTAGCCTTTAGGCAAAAAATTTCAATTTTCGTTTAAAAGCGGATTGTAATTTGTGAATTAATAAGTAATTAAATGAGGAACAATAATTGGTACTTCTATTACTATGAGACATGAATATTTAAGTGGGATCATGGGATGTAAATCGGTGTAAAACTAGGGCGAAGAATCCCATTGTTGTGATTAATACCTAAATCGAAAGTCACACAAATTTGGTGCCCATATCTAATTTGACGGGGAGTGCTTGGAATGAAGGATTACGAAACCCAGTTTCGTCCCTATTGAAATCTTTGTTTGGAAAGTGGATGGAAAAGTATGTTTGCCTTTTGTTTTCTTTATGTCCTGCAGGGCGGGGAGGATCTTCTTCGCTCATGATTGCTGCTTTTGAACAATAAAGAGGCGTCTCCTGGTATTCAGGTCACAATAGGGAACCTCATTCCAGGGCATACCGTTCCTAATGCCGAATCTAAAAAATCGCGATGTCCTAAGCTAGGAATTTCCTGCAGAACTTTCGATTTCTTCGAAAAGACGTCGGTTCACTGAACTCGAAAAAGAAATTGATTTCATACCTAAAGTCGGAGAGTTCCGGAATTGACGGTTTTTCCTATTGTGGCACCCATATTGTTCCGTCACGTGGCTTCCTTCGATCCCAATTCCAACTCGTCGACGTTCGATACGTTTCGCTTCAACGTTAATTTTGGAATCTTTTGTGAGACACGAACGCGCCAATCCTTTAATATCAAACTCGCCCATATTCATTGGGCTACTGAAGAAGCAGCTTCCAATAGCCCATTTCTTTAAAAAGGATATCGAAAAAGTGTCTTTTCTAACTTCTTTGACTAGGACCTCGTTATATAAATGATTGAGATATGAACAGGCCAGTTTGCTCCACCGCCTCCTTCACCACCACCGCTGGGCTAGAAGTGGCATTTTATCTACCTAATCAAAGCTTCTTCACTCCACCCTCCAGGCGTTGAATACCGAAGAAGACGCAGCTTCGAATAGCCCATTTCTTAAAAAAAAGGATATCGAAAAAGTGTCTTTTCTATCATCTTTGACTAGGGCCTAGTTATAAAAATGATTGAAAAATGAACAGGCCAGTGTGTTCCTTGAACAAAGTTCTCAAGATCTCAGGTACAATAAATTTTTTTATCTCTTTAATAAAGGAAGTTCTGTTCAGAATAAAGAAATAGAATTGTGACTAACCGAAAAAACCCCTTACAATAGGACGTGAAAGACAATGGGAGAGAAGCTTTGTAATGAATACATCCACAATTTTATATTCAAATCCCTCCCGCCAGGTTCATAGACGTGTAAAAGAAAAAAAAATGAAAAATCGATTTGTCAACGTTAATTATCATGTCTATTCAACTTCAAACATCGTTAGATTTAAAAAAAAAACTTTAACGTTTTTTTGGATTTTGATGCTTTTGAAAGTTTGATACGCCTAAAAGTAGGCTTAAGACATTAGAAAACGTACCATCAATCAGATTCGTCACAAATTATGGGAGTTCTCAGAGTTTTGTTTGAAAAAAATTGATAAAATGATTTTTGATCTAGGCGTGTAAGGTCAAGGGCGATAAACGCCCACATGTCACTAATCCTAATAACTCGAGATCTTCTTCTGGGTTGAGGAGGGTTCTAAAAAAAATAAAAAGGTCTAACGGTCTTCCATTTTATCCGATTTCGTTCTAAAGTTTAAAGATAATCGTATGAGCTATTCGGTTAAGAGGTGTAATAATTTCACCTTTGGGCACTTCTTTTTTTTTTTCCTCCTTCCAATAAAGAAAAGAAGCGTCCATTAGTTCTGACAGTGAATTAAGAGTGGAGATTCCAAGTTGCGAACTACCAAGGTCTTTTACTCCTATCGCATTCCCTTCATTTTTCTAAACCTAGACCACCACTTACCGGCAAATTGAGAATATCCATAAGCCCGAACTTGGCCGCTCCTTTCCTTATTTTGCACAACTCGACAAAGTCGTCGTCGTTTTTCGACTTTTCACGAATAAGCCTGGAAAAAAAGAATTAAAACAAACAAATTATTGAAAACAAATTACTCACTGTCTTGCTGTTCTATAGGTCCTTTGGTATGCCTCATACTGGTTCCAGAATCTTTCGTCGAACACCGTCGCTAAAAAGACAAAAAAAAGAGTTCAACGCTCTGAAATAATCAGAATAACCCACGTGTTTATAAGAGTTACCGAAATACCACAAACCAAACAACGCAGAATGAAGAAAAAAAAAACGTCAGCAAAAAAATAAGGAGGAAATCAAATAGCGATGCTATTAAACGTGGATATACAAAACCGCAAAACCGACTCGGAAAACGTTCAAAGAAAGTTTTTGTCTTTCATGATACTTAATCCGAAATGTGAGTTTTCCCGTCATAAAAAATAACTGCTTGGATTATTGCCAAGGTTGACTATTTAACTATTATAATTCAAATGATAAAGATGTCGTGAATAGGAGCTCTGGAACAAAGATTAGCCGTAATTTATTTTTAAGAGGACAGAAGTTCTGATCACGAAGTAGCCTAGCCTCTTTTGATAAGTACACAAGTCTTAATGCAACTTGGATCGAAACATTTATTTTATTAGCCTCATATTTATTCAACCCGTTATAGAGTTGAAATCAAAGAGAGGAATGCGAAAACCGTTTTTCAACAAAACCCATTCGAGGAAAATTTCTTCCAAAACTTTTTTAAGTTTCCGGTGGATTTTAAGGGGGATTCTCCCATCAGAATTGTTTGTTTCTCATTCAAGAGATCGCAGCACTATCACCCCCAAAATTAGTTTCCTTGTTTTGGGCACTAAAAGTGGTCGGAAAATTTTTTTGAAAAGCGCGTTCTCATTTTTTTTGGAAAACTACGTGCTGCTTAGGGGGCAGTTTTTCCGGAAAAATTTTCCTCGGGAAAATAGAAAATGCAATTTTCCACCAAAACTTTATTTTTTTTTAAAACAGGTAGTCATCTTGTAGGTTTTGACGAGCTGATTCCAAATATGCTAATATTAAGACGATCGGACGATTAAGACGAAGTTTTAGTTGAGAGGGGATACATACAGGGTCAGATAGGTACTAAATTTTACCGGCCCGGGAAATTCCCCCCCCCCCCTTTGAATATTAAAAAAGGTTGAAAATGGTTCAAAAAGAGCAACTCGTGTCCAAGAAGGATAAAAATCACTATTGGTCATAAAGGAATGGTATCTGGTTAAAAGAGTACCTTGTGCCTAAAAATGATCAAAAATCAATTCAAAAAGGCCCCATTAATTTTCTGGAAGGGACGAAATTTAGGCCCATCATGCCCAAAAAAAGTATGGAAGTTTCATGCTTTTACCATCTCTTCAGAGCGGTCCTTCGAAATTTGCCCATCTCCCTCTGGGCCAAGATCCGCCCCTCGGGTGGAGCCTCCGTACAACGATTTGATGTCAAAAAATCAATGTCAAATCAAGCTTCCCAGCTTCAATCAATTAGTTTGCTTTCTCCGCTTTCTTCCACCCACAAATCTTCGGTTCTTAATTAATTTTTTCTTTAATTTCGACCCGATAGACATGGATTTATTTGTGCGCCCGCGTGATTTACGTCCTTTCTCTACGCGTACAAAGGGACAAAAAAAAAGTTTTTTTCGAAAATGAAATTAGACAAAAGTAAAAGTCGGGTCCTTTTATTTAATAGCCAGTAAACAGCCGCCGGTAATTGAATATCTGATCAACGGAGCTATATATTTTTCAAACGCCACTCCCCATAAACAAAACCAAGACGTTTGTCTATTTAGAAAAAATCAAGAACAAAGACAAAAACTTTCTTTACAAATAAATCATTCTCGTATGTCTCTTTCCCTTTTTTCACTTTTCTCTCTCACAATTGGTCTTGCTTACCGGTTAATAGGCCAGAATTGGCTTGAATCACGAATTCTGTCAAACGTTAATAGGCTGTTGAAGTTTTAAAGCTTTTTTACGTCTTTAAGCTTTAAAACGATTAGGGGAAGATTAGATAAGGGAGGAGGAATGCATTCTGTATAACGGACGCTTACCAATCAAGTCTCTTCCTGAAGACCAATTGTCCAAAATTTCTTTCATCTGAAATAAAACAAAAGAGAATTAATTAATCCTTATTATGTTCGACCCGTTATCCTAGTAATTGGGAGGCGCAACAGATAAAAGATTGATCGTGCAATGTCACGTTGAAGATGAACGGAAGTGTTCAGGGGAGCTTGGTAATTAAGATGAGGGTGGGATTTCAGGGGAAGATAGAAAATGGCCCTGTCTGGAGATCGTACCTTCGTGACTGCCGAGTTGCAAGTTTCGGCCAAAGCGGCGACCGGTTGGCAGAGTCTGGCGAAGTCCTGCGGTGAGAGGACACCCAGCTGCGTCAGAGGCGATCCGTACAAAGGGACGCAGCATCTCAAACGGGCAACATGACGTATCTCGCTCAGGATCCACTCTCCGCTCAGATCCCGTAAACGATCGCCTGGAAGAAAAGGAAAAACTGAAAAAGCTCCTTTGTGCTCAGTTTTCATCGCGAAATGAAAAAGAACTCTTTCGAAATAAGAGGCGAGGAATTCCGCGCCGCCGACAAACGCGGGGGTTAATTATTTCAAAACATTTTATGTTCCCCTGAGCACGGCAGAACGTTAATGGAATGTGCGGCGAGAAGCAATCACGGGTTCAAATGGAAAAATGCCAAATTTTATGTTCCCTTCTTACTAATCCATCTTCGAAGGTATTTATTAGCAATATCGTAGACAATTTGTGTAAAATTCATCATTCCCAAATTTGCATATTACTCGTACCTGACTTATCGGGAGCTGTTCTAGATTCGACGATTAGGATTTCTGCTTCGAGAAGAGATACGTCCGCATCTGGATCGACTTCTGCTTGACTTCCAGCGAGTCGTACTTCGGGCCATCCTTCAATATTGAATTCTTCGGCGAGTTTCGACAATAGCTGAGATACAGTTTCTGGTGACTCGCCTTTTAGCTGTTAACAAAAGAATTTTTTTTCTCAAAAACTATTTTGATCAAGGAGCACAATATTTGTTGCCTGTATATACCACTATACCAAAATATTGTAGAAACAGGCTTCAATCTTAACTTAAGACACTGAAGTATCCTTCAATCCATGAAGATCTTACAAGAGTCTCTTTCATCTATGCATGGTTTGAGTCCATCTTCAAGTACCTCTCCGGACAAAATAAGGGTTCAAAGTCCTTCTTGAAAATGGCCATTTTCAGTTGACACTCTTTTGGTAAAGCCCTGTATTTTGCATTCCCATGTTAGGAGGAGAAGATCATCCCTGGTTAACAGTGGGATTACCTGATTACCAGTGGAGAAAAAAATTTGTAGGTACAATAGACGCAACGTGCGCCATCTAGTGAGAAAGAGCTTCAACTACCTTTCTCTGATCTTTAGCTCACCCAAGTGTTTCATTTTTGAACAACGAAGATCCTGAATTGAAATGAAGGTAGGTAAAGTAGATTAAGAACTTATCAAAAATTTTATTTTTTTGAAAAATAACAGCTTATTCTGACTTCATCTATTACAAAAACTATTCTGAATTTAAATTATTTATGATTACCTATTCCTATTCTTATAGATTTCCAGGAAACATTATTTCTTTGTTTTCTGGACCTTCACTTTCATTCAAAAAATGGGTGTTTCTTAAAATACTTTTGGGTCGAAAATCCGTGTCAGTTGCATCAGTGCATTGTCATAGGTGTGAAGCTTTTCAAATATGTAACCTATTTTATCCTTAAAAAGAGTCTTGTTGTGAAAAGTGTTGAAAGCCTTTTTAATTTCACCTTGAAACTGTTATTTGTTTCCATGAAAAATGTAACCGTTATGTATTTAAAACTGGCCTTTTTCCTTCGTTTAGAAAAATAGTTTTAAGAAAATCCAAAAATATATGCCATTTAGAATAGAGGGGCTGACTTCCATGTGAGCCTAATTGGGAGGGCCATTTGGTTTGAAATTTTTATCAACTTTTTTCAAGATAAAAAAGCTTTTTTGATGGACGTAAGCTTTTCGAGAAAAAAAATCCTTTTGAGCATAATTTTGATCCTTTATGACAAAGACCATTTTCAGTTGAGATTTTATACCTTTTTCGACTAGAAAAGACACTTTTCAGCCAGTTTTTGATCCTTTTTGACAAGAAATCACCCTCTTCATAAAGATTTAGACCCTATTTCAACCAGAAAAGTCCCTTTTCTGCCACATTTTGACCCTTTTTGACAAGAAAGGCCCTAACACCAAAATTTTCCTTCAACTACTCAAACTACTATTCATCTTTATCCACTTCCTCCATTCTAATAGATTATACCCATCAAATATGCCCTCATCATAGACTAAACAATCATAAAATTATTTTTGTAAAAAGTTCGAAATCATTCTAATGAGTGTTTTCATTTTTATATTTTAACTTGTAGGCGAGACGGTCACCAAACGATCTAGTCCACCTATGACCTATGAAGTGTCTTTTTCTTCAGACCCCACGACTAATAAAGGTTTTTGTCGTAGAAAAAAAAAATCCAATATTCCCCATAAAAAGCGTAACATTTAGTAGGTAATCTAGAAAACCTCAAAATGGATTTTAAAAGCTTTCACATAAAGTTGTTTGTTTCTTGTTCTTTTTTTTTTCTCTTTGGTTTATCGAGCTGTCCATATCTCAATATAAAAAAAATCACTTTCCCGACATAACTTGGCTTCCTCAACTATGGAAAGTTCTTTTCAATTTTAAAGGAGAAACGGATTTTAAAAGCTTTAATTTTCATTTGTTTGACTTCACTTACTTATTTTTAAACAAATATTAAGTAAAAACAAATATAATTAGAAGAAAAAGGTTTGTCAATGCTTATTTAAATAATATTTTATTGTAGGCACGTTTCATTTATTCAAGGTCAAAAATAATTAAACTAAAAACAGCAAAAATAAAATGAGGTTTGGCTCGGGGGTGTATCGAAAGTGCAGTGAAAGCGACCGCGACGTCCTAACTCTTAATGGAAGAGAATATTTTAAAAAAATTACGAATATTTAATTAGGGGGTTAAAAAAGTGGTCAGTTTTTTGAGGGCTGATATTAAGAAAGTGAAATTTCATTGTCCTTTTTTCGGTAAACAATGCATTAAAAAAAGTGAAAATCTCCTTTTCATAAGGCTTCTTCTTTTGTCGTACACGTAAATTCTGGATAATAACCAACATTTTTTCCCTTCCTAAAAAGAAAATTGGTCGTTATGCATGAGAATAAAGATCAAAAAAAGGTTATCTCGGGAAGAATTTTATCTCGAGACCCGATCCGACCTTTTAAAAATTTTTATGACAATTTATTTCCTAGTTTTTTAAATAAAAGGTAAAGCGACGTTCTTTGAAATGAGCTTTCGAGATAAAACAACGAAACCTGTATAGATTAGAATGCTCATTTATATAAATCCTTCAAAAGGAAAAACAAGTTGCCTTCTTTTTTGATAGTCTTGCCAATTTTTTTTTAAATCGTCAGACTTGTAAAAAGATAATATACTCCAGAAATCGTGGTAAAGTAATTAAAACATGAGATATTTCTTAAGGAATGAATAATAATTAGGCAGTGGTTGTTGTTTATGGGCGTTTAACATTTTTCTTGTTATGCTTCCATGTGTCGCAACTCGTGAGTTTATTTCTCACATTTTTAAACAATAAACTGTTATTTACACGAATAAAAAAAATGTCTGGAATTAGGTTTATGGGACAGGAAAATTTGGATTCAATGAGGAAAAAAATGGAAAGCATTGGAGCCCAGAACTCAGAAGGTCCTAGTGGGGGGAGGTGGATGACCAGAGTAGGACAAAATGTAATTGAATTACAAATTACAAATTACTTTGAAGTAATAGAATTACTTTGTAATTTCAACTACAATGTAATTGGAAAAAAGTAATTGGATTACAAATTATAAGTAATTCAATTACATTCAAGTAATTCAATTACATTCAAGTAATTCAATTACATTCAAGTAATTCAATTACATTCAAGTAATTCGATTACAATAAATGTAATTCGATTACAAAAAATGTAATTTGATTACAAAAAAATTTAATACGATTAATTTAATTCGATTACAAAAATGTAATGGAAAATGTGGGTTTTTAGCGGATTTTTTTTTATGATAAAGGACTCTAGACTCTCTAGAGTATCTTTTTTTGTGATGATGAAGTCTAGATTGTCGTTTTTCGATGATGAAGGATTCTAGAGGGTCATTTATCGTTCATAAATAAACCTAGAGTGTCATTTTAGGATTATAATGGCACCTAGTATGCCTTTTACTTTGAAAATGAATTCTAGAGGGTCTTTTTTCAATGATGAAGGATTCTAGAGTGTCTTTTTAGGATTATTATGCCATCTAGGATGTCTTTTACTTTGAAAATGATTTCTAAAGGATCGTTTTTCATTTTTCTTGAAAATTTAGTGAAAACAGATATTTTTTGATTTGTTGTAATTTGTAATTGAAAATGTAATCTACAATAATTACAATGTAATTCAATTACGCCCTACTCTGTGGAGGACTATTTGGTGTTTGTGGAGAGGTCAGTAGAGCCCTGAATTGTTGATTTTCTAGTTGAAGGGTTCTTCCTTTATACCGCATTTTTTGCCTCATTTTCCTGTCTTATAAAAAAGTCTGTTGGTTTTTAAAAACCTGGCAACCTGACCAGATGATGTCCGCTCAATTCGATTTTGCAACATGAGAAGACGTTAGAAAATTGTAACCAGCTCGAACCTCAATATCTCCTTTCTTGTCCAATACAGGTTTTTCAACATTCACCGCTATTCCTAGACTCTATTTTCTATTTTGTTGTTCGCAATAAATTATTATTGTAAAAATAATGTTTTTGGCCTTTACGTCTTTTTTCCCTGAGGGATCGCATACGAAACCTTCAACCCGACCTTAAAAAAAAATGTCAAAACAAAATTTTTCACTATCCTTTTATTTTTGTATTTATTGTTTCTGGCGAGAGTGATCGGGCTATTTTTAAAAGACAAAATGAATTTTGTTTGTACGGAAAAAATAATATTTCAAACAGTTTCGTGATTTGCTAAAATAATAAACGGTCTAAGGCGAAAATAAAGAAGGCCTTCTGGCAAAAGGTGTCCAATTAGGATTTCTCAATAAAAAAAAGTAGTCCGGATAAGCCTCGTCTAGTTAAACCTATTTTGCCAAAGGTAGGGGGGCTCAATTAAATACCAGTTTGCCTCTGAAACTTTTACAAAAAAAACCACTTTCTCTTTAATAAGCTTTGTTAATTTTTACAACTTACACTGAGAACACGAAAATGTTCGCTATTAATTAAAAGGACACTAATTAGTGGAATGGGACTTCTCATTAGTTCCATATCATTAAATGGTAAACATTAAGCGGAGGTGACGAAATTATGACGGATTTTTGAAATAAAATGTTTCAAGGACACAGGATAAACTTTTCAAAAAAAGCGATTTTTCTTGAGATTGTGTCAAGAGTGAACCTTTTTTTTTATGTGAACATCACGGACGACTTGTTTCAAATAAGGCTTTTACGTCGATATCATTCGGATTAACGGTTATTCTTTAGACATGCATTATCTGAATTACAAAACGGGTTTAGTCCTTGTAAGAGACATTTTTTATAATTTGTCTATTTGAAGAAGAAAACTATATTTTTTTTTATAGTTGGGTTACCTATGCGGTTTTTGGCAAGAAAATTCAGGCAGATATCCTTTATGGACCCGATGGGCCCTTTTTAACTAAATTGCGTTCCTTTACGACCATTAATAGGGCCTTTTTTAGCTTGATTTTTGATCATTTTTGGACACTATGGGCCCTTTTAACTAATTTTGGTCCTTTGTGACGAAAAGAGCCCTTTATAAGCTAGATTTTACTCCTTTTTGGACGCTAGAGGCATTTTTAACTGGGAAGATGCTCCTTTACGACAATTATTGCCTATTTTTATTTATTTATTTTTTATTTTTTATTTTATTTCATTTTATTTTTTTTTAAGACGAAGGGTCCATTTAGTTGGAGGGAATCTAGTTAGATTTTTTTCCTCTACGACAAAAGAGCTCTTCTATGCAAAATTATGATCCTTTTTGGACCCTAGTGGCCCTTTAAACTAGATTTTGTTCCTTTGCGAAGAAAGGGGCCCTTCTAGCTTGATTTTTGATCCTTTTTGGATCTCCGGGACTCTTTAATCTTTTTTTAAACACTTTTTTAAAACATATTCTAGAAGGGTGGGGAGGGATAAGATAATTTCCGGTAATTTTTAATATCCGACCCTGGTTTGACGGCACCATTTTTATATGGTGGGTGCTGGTATGCCGAGTATCGTTGAAATCCGACAAGTCCTGAGATCCCATTGCTAATACGTATTCGAAGAAATTTTATTCAATTGAGCAAAAATAAATTTTATAGAAAAAAATTATTAACGTCATTCTAAAGGAAATGTGACCCAAAAAAATTTTTACCTTCGTCGGTACATTTTATGGTAGACATCATTTTGCCAAATTTTAATAAAATTCTGTCGTCATCAAATCAAAATGTACAAATTCTGACGTCATAATTAACAAATCCCTTCGTGTGTGTGTATCAATAAATAAATAAAAACTAGATTTTTTTTCTATTTTCAATGTTGGTAAAAAATGTTGCAAATAAAATCCGCTAAAAAAAAGCTACGGTAATTTATGACAACCTCTTTACCACCCGGAGTGTATCAATTTACCTCACTTACCATTTTTTATAGTTGAAAATCCAGCCCTGAGACATTTCCGTTTATAGGATTTGCCCTAGAAAAGATGTTGATTTTTATTTTTCTATTTCTGACGGACACAAAGGGACGTGCGGAGGTTTATCGGACGTGATAAAGGCCTTCACTTTTTTTTTTATCTTCCTCACTGTCTTTTGTCACATCCAAATTTATTATTGTAAATATACAAAAAAGAAAAAATTTTGTTCGCCCAATCTGAGATGTGATTTCCCCATAGGAAAGTCTTAAATAGCGAATCTCCCAGGTCCTTGAGTGCTTCCTTTTTCTTTTTATTCTTTTTTTAGATTTCCACGGACTCTTGAGCCTTCTAAGCACTCAAAATCTTGAGTTATGATAAAGGTCGTTTTGTCGAGAGAAAAATTTTTTCGATAGCCTAAATCTTGATATTCATTTTTAACGAAAATTAGCGATCGTTATCCGAATCGACCTCAAGACATTTTTTAAATTAAAATTTTAATTTATTTTTTTCTCCAATAAGTGCTTCTTATAAGGAAGAATAATAAAAGTCATAAGTTAAAAAATATATCGAGAAAGAACGTCCTTGTGAAAAAGGAGGGGCTGGACGACTTTTAAAATTCATTCAGGGTGATTTCATATTACAAAAGTACATAAGATTTACAAACAGGTGCGGGAAAAAATTGTTCAAGCCATTTCGTTAGATTTAAAGATATTTTGGCTTGGATTTCAAGCTTTTTCACGATATTTTCGGCAAAGTAGGTGGAAAATTTGACTCTCAAAAAGTATGAGAGAGCTGGGGCAATGCGGGAACTCTGATTGAGACCATCATAGGTATTCCTTCTAGCCAATTTCATAAGAAAAATGATCCCAAAATACATAATATGAGGATGTCCTTTTTGCTGGCTCAAGTCTAGGATATCCGCTCTATAAAATAAAACCTTCGATTTCTATTTTCTACTGTCGCTCTCATTGTCTTGAGCACGTTCCGTTTTTTATCCATTTACAGTCTCCATCATCGCCGAAGCGATTTAAGACCGATATGGTGATCTCTGGAAATCTCGCGTCCTACAATCGAAACGTTCGACCGTTTATGTCCATAGAAGGCGAGTCACTTGAAAAATCGACTTGGCCATTCTTTTATTATTTTTGTGGCCTTTTCGAAGAAAAGAGTGCAATTGTGCATTTCGATGGGCCAGCTTTCCCCGGGCGTCACACTCGCTACTCGTTTTCATATTATCGAACCTTACAAAGCGTCCTAGATATCTATCCGTTAATAATGGCACGCAACATGTCTCGAAAATTGTGAAATATATCCAGTATGTGGATAAAAAAAATTGCACACTATGCAAATTCACAGGATTTTTAAACATGGTCCAATTGAGACTCATATTCAAAGAATGATGAATTTTACCGTCTACAGATCGGCTTGAAATTTTTAGGGCATTATCATATTTTAGAAGAGTTGTGCCAGTTTTTAATCAAATGCCCTCAATCCATTTTTCTTTCTTCTACTTTTGAATTTATTTATCATGGAGCTTTATTGTCGAATTTTAAACGCTTTTTACGAGACGCCCCTCCTGGGAGATTAAAAAACAATTTACCCGACGTCCCACATCGGTTATGTCCCCGTTTATTAAAAGAGAAAAGAAATTTCACGGGATGCGAAAGCGACAATGTTTAGTTTCTCACCTTTGTGGATACAAGCGTAAATCGATATGGATGAAGATACATGCGAAAGTAACACGTTTAAAATTACACAATTCAAATGTTACGTTTTCCGAAGGGAAGACCGTAATTTTATTGTAAAGAAAAAAGAAGAAGAAAAAAATCACAATGCTTTTCGGTAACCATATATGATTATGAGTCAAAAGAATAAAGTAAATCACGGAGCTTTAACATAAAATAAACGGTTTTCTTAGAGGAAGAACTTTTTGAGAATTTTTTTTAGAACATTTTACATTATTATGAAATATTTAGCAATGAGAAACGCCTTACAACATTTTTAGGGCCCTCGCTCACTGGGAACTTAACCGGCAGCTTAACAGAACACCGGGCATAGATGACTTGATATTTCCCTTCAGACTGGCTGCAACAAGGCCAATATCGGTCAAATCACGTTTGAAAACTATCTCAACAGTCATAGCACCCTCCAAAGCTGTCTAACACTGTCAAAAAGGTCAAAATACGTTCAAAAATTATCTAGATTGGTCAAGAACCAAGGAATATTCTTTCGATTTCAAACATTTCTCCGTTTTTGAAAAATAGAATTATGTATTAGGCTATTAGCCTAATACTGTTTGGAAAAATCTTTGAAAATCATGGATGTAGTAATTGTATTTCAGAAAACTTTTTCAAAATCCATTCAAACGGATCCCATCATAGTGAAGAGAAACAAAACAATTTTTTTGTTTGACTATCTAAAAGCTTTCGAAATGTTCTGTTTCTATCTTTATCTTTTCTCATTTATCTCGTTCATAGAGCGATTTTTTGCATCCAGAATATTTAAAATGTCTTTTTAAATGTCTATATGTAAAGCTTAAAATCTTAAGTTATGCTATTTATAAAAATTCATTTAATGTTGTTTAAAAACACGCTTGAGACTTCTTTTAATGTTTGTTTCTCTTGTTAAAGAAAGCGAATAAATAATAACAAGTTATGACACGAATCTTAGAGAAAAAATTGAATAATTGTAATAATTTACATAAAAAGACCATTTTTCCAGTAGTTAACAGCATCCAGGGCGGACGACCGTGAAAAATATGATTTTCCTAAAAAATTTAAGAGAGGGAAAGTCATGTAAAATTCTCACGGTTGAGGAAAAATTCCTGAATGAAAATTCCAGGACGTACGTATGACCCACGTACGGAAAAACATGAAAGTTTTGGTGAAATTTTTTTTCTTAGCGTAAGAAGCTACTTATCGTAAAAAGGCTCGTAGTAAAGGATTTTCTCCTGATGACATAAATCGAACTTTATTGGCTTGACTCCAAAAATAAAAAGTACGTTGTCCATGACGTATTTAGTATTCACTAAAGTCCGAAACGTGTAAGAACGCCAAGGTGTCGTGTCAATAAAAAAAAAAGTTCATCTCACTTTTTACGGACTGGAAATCCGACTTACTTTTCATTGTTAATTAATTTTCGCTTTATTCGAATTGCGTTTTCGATTTCACGCTCGCGTTTGATCTTTGGGAAAATATGGAGGTCGTAAGTCGTTTTTCGCTTAGTACACATAACGGTGGCGTTCACGCTCGTTACGCCCGTGCATCGAGGAAAGAAAACCGTAACCGACGACATTTGTTTAGGAAATTCTTCGAAAAAATCACGTTCCTCCGACGTACTTTAATCCAAATGAGAGGGCGTTGCGGTGGAAAATCGAATTGTCCCGAAAACGTAGCGAAAGTCGAGTCGAAGGTTGCGATTTTAACTTTTGATTGCCTTTAATCTAGATTTGGAGGGGACTCAAAACGTTTTGAATCGTTTAGAAAACGAATTGGCCACCTATCCTGACCCCTTTTTCAAGGAAATCACTTGCGCCTCAAACAGCTCCCGCATTAGCAACGAAAATTGTTGCATTTAAATTTTTACGCTTTTCTTTACTAAAACAACCGAATCATTCCCACCAAAGGGATAGTAAGTCTGACTTGAGAGTGGTTTCATCACAAAAATTGAGGAGAATCACATTTTTCGGAAAATCAAGAAAGTTAAAATTTTGGACCAATATGGCCCAGGGGAATGAATCTGACTCTTATAATATCTAGTTTCGATTTTCTAGCCACAATCTTTCTGCAATCAGTCAGAAAAGTATCGTTCTTGCATCCAGGGAAACAAAAGCTGGTTTTTTCGCCAAATCTTATAACACTTTAATAATCGCAAATCGCAGTCGTTCCCACGAGTGAAAGCTTTCATTCGACATGAATTATTGCTTGGTACTTCAGGGCGTTTTGATTGAATCGTTTGAATTTTTTTGATAAAAAAGCGAAAAGTTCCTTTTTTTCTGTTATTGCGGTTACAATTATACACGGATTCATTAAAACGTCGATAAGATCAAATTATTGGCGATTTCTTTTCGTAAGAACTTTTTCTTTCGTCGAAGGTTGGGGACCACGCCTCGTACAGACTCTCCCCCTCTTCACCTCGTCTTCGAATTTCGGGAGCAGACTAGTTCCTCCAGAGGCTAATTGCATTTTGCTAAACGCCGAGGCCCAGATACTCTCCGAACTAGGGCGACGAGGGAGAGAGTGGTCGGGGATCCTTAAAAAAATTGCTCCCAAGTTTCGAAAAGTCCCAAAACAGCCTCAAGCTACCAAGTTTGCCAAGTCTGCAGACTGAAAATGCATTCAGTAAGCCTCAGATCACCCTTATCAATTCAGTGATCCAGTGATCCAAAATTTAGCTTCCTTGAACTCTAAAAGTCCCTCAGGCAAAAGAAGCATCATTTTTCATATCTTTAGTTTTCCGGATTGATCCTCATTGAAATGTGGCGTTGAAAAATACGAGGATGCGTGAAATAACTGCTAAAAGAATAAAAAAATATTCAGGAAAGCTTTACGCAGGAAAGAACAGGACTTTCTCCGCTTTTTACTTCCTTGGACGCATCATAATCAATTTAAAATATTTTTTTAAAAATTAGGAAAACGTCATCTTCTCGAATTAAAATCGAAGTTGTTATGTAGGAAAAAACGTCGGGTCAGGGACCATCCTTATTTTTAGTTACTTAACGATTAGCAAATTAGCAGCTTTTAGCCAAGAGTTGGAATTCTCCCATTGAGGCTCCATATACGAACGTGCGGTCTCCTATAAAAAGGCTCGTCTCTATTTTAATTGATAGCAACGCCCAAAAATAGGGACGCCTTATCAATTCGACTTAATCAATCCGTCAGTCAACAATAAAACTCAGATTATAAACTTTTATCGTATTTTAAACAAATTTAGGTTAAAACTTATTTTTTTCTGGAATATTTTTTTTCTTATGAAATTGACTTATTGACAAAACTAGATGAGTCAGTAGAAAAAAATTTCAGAAAACGGCAAAAAACTGCTAACGATTTGTTCAAACAGTTTGTCAATGACCTTCCGATGTACGGACATGGGAAACTTTTAAATTCGACAATCATGAGAAAATAAAAAAGAAAAAAAATAGGATTCTGTATTTATAGGATCTTTTTCTTTCAAGAAAATAACGGACCATCGTTTTTACCCATTTTGACCCATTTTTCCTAGGAAAATCATTTTTTTTTCAATCCTTTTTTAATCCATCAATTTGAATCTTGAAAAAATTGGATTCTTATTATGTTGGATTTCCTTGTGAATTCAACAAAAAAAAAGCGTGGTATTGGACCAGGAATGGCCTAGAGAACTTTGATCTTTTTAACTTGAAAATATGTAATATGAATGGATAATTACCTAACTTGGTTTTATCGGATGTCCGCGGTGTTTTCAATGCGTTAAGTAATCTAGATTATCCATTCGGTTCATTTCTATTACGATTAACTAATTGCGGCATCC
Organism: Orius laevigatus; assembly: GCA_018703685.1. Taxonomy (NCBI): domain Eukaryota; kingdom Metazoa; phylum Arthropoda; class Insecta; order Hemiptera; family Anthocoridae; genus Orius; species Orius laevigatus. The sequence goes on from JAGWEN010000080.1 coordinate 330,563, forward strand.
TTAATGCTTATGAAGCATGAATCCCCTTGATTACCAAGCAAGAACTTTCAATAATGGCCAATATTGAATCCATATTTGGGCGAATCAAAAAATTGAAATTTTTTAGTGGCCAAAGGGTCGATCAACCAAGTGTAAGGTAAGTGACACTACACTTAAGAATTTCTGTAAGTTTGATTTTTTTTTCTCTCTCTAGATTCATTTGCTCTACTTAATGAAATTTTCATCGAATGTTTATCTTTTTAATAGATTTGCATAAAAAAAATTGGCAACCATCTCAATAAAATGGCAAAAGTCTGAAAAAAAAATCGAGAACTTTCAGTTGTTTATTTTGGGTAGGTTAGACCTTAGTGTAGATTTTTGAGGGTTAAAAAAAGAAGAACTTTCTAACGGCGTATTGGTTGAGTTGGTTGGATAATTCCACCCTCCAATATCAGTAAATTGCAAACCTTTCACTAGTCTTGAAATGAATTTTTTAAAATTTGACATAACAATAATTTTATGCTCTAATTGTGACTATATTCCATTTTTGTCCTTTCCATTTTTAAAAAAAATTTAACCACCGAAAAAAAAAATTAAATAAATACGTGAGTTTAATTATTTCGTATTACACACCTTAATAAAACAATAAGATTGCATAATTTTATGGTTACGTGAAAGCTCATTTCATTGTTCTTGTCTTCAAGGGAAATGTGGACTTTTTATGTTATTTCGAGATTTGGCGGAACATGTATGTATTTGAAAATTTTGGGCCCTAGCCCTAGTGGAGGGGGGTGACTGAAAAGGCTAATTTTAAGTCCATTGCCCCATCTTTATTCCGCGGAATTGACGTACGGACGAAATAAACGAGACGCGCCCATCCTGTTTCCATTCTTCCTTTTGTCTTCATTGTTGACTCCCTTAGAACTTGCTTTCCAGGAGGACTCCCGCCTACCATTCACGAAAAATAGAAGAATACCCCATAATATAAATAAAAAGGCTTCATTTCCATGTCCAGAATCAATCAAAATGGAATGAATTAGTTTTTTAGAAAAAGGGGGCAGATTCATCTCACAAAGAGCAATGCGTTTTCTCAGCTCGACTTGAAATTTTCAGGGCTTTTTCTTATCATATAAAAGAAGATTTTTGGAAAATTTCAAGTCAACAGGAATCGAGAAAACGTATTGTCCTTTTTGAATTGAGTACTCATACTCAATTTTTATCTAAAAACAGGCCATAAAGTTTAATTGCGTTTTAAAAACAAAATCAACATAAAATTGCTATTTTTATTCATTGAAAATAAGCGAGAAAATACGAAGTTACCTTCGTGATCTCCTAATGTTTATCAATGAATTGAAGACCGTGAAAATGACTTTCCATTTTTATGAATAGGAAACTTTGAAATCTTTTGTCTTTTAAAATTAAGGAAAAAAGATTAAAGTGAGAGTAAAATTTCCCCAGTCCAAAAACTGGTCTTTAAAAAAAAATTACAAAATCTTTGATTTTCACCCGAACTGGTTTTAACGGCGTCTTCTCCTTCCGTCAAGGGACGAAAACTAACAAAATTTTGAGTAAACTGCCTTTTAATTAGAGATAGAACCGGGTTACCGAGTGCACGTCGGACTTAATTGACTTATGATTGAAGACTTTCAAATGATAGATCCTGTACATTTCCTTATTATTTAAGTCGGTCAAACATTGAAGGGTTTCGATTGTACGAATTCGTTTTTCATCCTTGGTTTAGTTATACTCGAGAATCCTACTCGAGTTGAAAAAATGGTGCAACACCGCAGGTGAGAGTTTCGAGATGCAGGAAGTCCCTTTGACTGTCGGGTATCCATTCTTGGAAATAAAGTGAATGATTTGATGGGAGAGCGACTTCACCGATGGTCCTGATGGATGGAGGGGGGGATGATTCAACTGACCCCTATTCCTTCAAGAGACTCTTTGACTCACGCTAATTTTCTCCGTACACTTCCGCCTCTTTCATGATCCCTTCTGTCTTTACAATCCTGCCCTACGACACATCAGACAATTTTTCAATATGTTCTTCCATCTGAGACTGTTCGGTTCATCATAAAATCCAATTTTTGGAAGATTAGCTGCAGGTTCATTTTGAAACCTCCTAACGCTCTGCATGTTGGCAGAGCTTTCCTCGCGAGTGGAAAAAAAGGAACCCTCTAGATTTATTCAATAAATGGATTGGCCAGAACCGATAAAAATCAAGATTTCAAATGCTACAATATGTCAAGTTAAAACCATAATTCTGAACTAATCTACTCGATCAATACTCCTTTAGAAAGCTGTTTTAAAGAAGCTAAATGCTAATAGGCTCAGATTACTTTACTACCTTTAAAAAGTTGAAAGAAAAAAAAAATTAATCAAATGATGGTTTCTGGGAGACACTTCACTGTATTTAGCACCACAGATAGTTATTGATGATTATTTTCTGGGGACTTACGATTCTTTGACTTTTGTCTGGTGCAATGACTGTGACGTGATGGGACTTGATCTGGGCGGCTAGAGAATCTCTCGATCCGAACTCCTGCCTGATCCTGGTCCCGATCAAATTGGGAACTTTAGCGACTAGCGAGAGCCTACGGGAAAGGCGACGTCCGAGACGAGCTCGCCGTGTCGAGCCGGTTCGGGTCACCTCATCCATAGCAGGAAGAAAATCACTCGACGTCTATAAAAAAAGAACGCACTTGATACCGCTTGTAAACACTCAGAAAGACGCACATGGACTGAAAAGTGAAAAAAAGAGGGAAGGCTTCTTCGGCGTCTTTTTGGTGGGGAAAACGCGGAGACGCGAGAGTCAGCTGAGGGAGCGTGGCGAGGGCGGGAGGTCTCCTTGCGGGAGGGGGATCCCATCAAAACCGTTCCGTTGGTCTCGAATTATCGTCCTCCCGCTAATAATACATTTTAAAACTCACTACCGTTCGAAATACTGACCACACTTCATGATTACTTCCGTTTCATATCATTAGCCAGCGATCCCTCTGCAAAAATTATATTTCAATCATATCATTTTACCGAATGCTCTAAATAACATTCCAACCCGGAGTTTTCTCTTATTAGATTTTCTACTCCAGAGTAGAGAAGAAAAACCATAAAATTTATTAAAAAGTATGTACCTACTTACCCACTTAATTTTATTTTAAAACATGTTTTAGTTTTCGAAGACCTTGGATTTTTAGTTGAATTCAAACTGAAAATATAATTCATTTTGTGTGTGTTTTCATAGATTTTTTCACTCATTTTGTGTGGTGTGTGGCCATGGAAGGATTTGGGGAGAAATGCGGAGGGGGAGAAGGTGATTTTTATTAACTGATGTTTTAACTGATTTTTATTGGGTGATTTTTATTAACTGATTTAAGGTAGATTTCCATCAGAAAATCTACCTATTGCAATGGGTGCAGTAGTCTCAGATTCAAAAATTGTTGTGACAGGTTTTCATTTCATTGGCACACTGGCCAAAACATCAAATATAGGTGGACATTGGGTCAAAATTCGAAGTCAAAAAATCAATGAAATGAATATTAAACATTGTTTGCTAACCATTGAAGTTTTAGGAAATGGTCTTAAAATACAATAATATTAAACTCGTTCGGACCCTCTGAAAAAAATCCTTTTTAGTCAGTGTTCACGCTCTGCCGTTTTTGCTATTTCGACAAAGATTTAGAATTAGAATACAATAATGAAAGTTTTTCCATATATCTCTTTAAAAGGGATAATTTAAGGGTAATTAGAGCCTATTTCAGTGATATGCAACTTAATATTGCTTTTGGTTCAGAGCATAAAAAAAATTCAAAAATTAGGAAAATTTCAAAACTTTAAGTTGCCATAGCGCTTTTCGCTCACCTTTGCCCACTTTCCGGCATGAAAAAATTTAAAGTTTAACTTTTAAAAATTCAATTTCAACCGGCAGTTGACCCGTCCGGACCCGTCCAAAAAAACTACGAATAAAATATTACGAAAATCCGTTGACTTTTCCGTTCTTTTCCGCGTTCCTAGATTAATATTTTTATTTTAAATAAGATTACATAGTAATACTAAAAGAGTAATAATTAATAATAAATTAGATTAATAAATAATTATTATTACTTAATTGGTAATTTATTTTTGTGGCCATTAATATTTCATTGATTGGCCATTAATAGGTCATGTCCACCTGGATTTGATATTTAGACCAGTGTGCCTAGCCCCCTATTTATTAACTGATTTTTATTAGGAATCCTAGTTCTTGAAATTTTAGCCGTTTTAATGAAAGCCACCTTCGACATTCTAGAACGTACTGAAGCGGCTATTAAATTCTGTATTTTGTTTCTGTTTTTGTTTGTTTCTGTAGTTTGTTGTAAAAGGAGTATTAATTCCAGATTTTTCTATTATCTCGCTAATAACAAAACCTAGTTTTTCTAATTGGAGGAAAAAGGTGTTGTAGTGGGAGTTTTGGAAAAATGATGCTTTTGCTCAAATACGTTTGGTCCTACAAAACATCTACCTAAATTATATTGGTAGGGAATTTAATAAGCATTAATTTTGTACTTATAATTTTTTGATCTACGACGTAAGGTTCAAAAACCAACCTAAAAAGGGCCTTATTTGTCGTAAAGGAATATTATCAAGTTATAAGGGCCCCTAGTGTCCAAAATAGGACGAAAAACAAGCTAAAAATGTATCTTTTCGTCGCTGAAGAAACAAATGTAGTGAAAAGGGCCATACGTCTTCAAAAAAGGCCAAAAATGATGTTAACGAGAGCCAGATTTGTCTCAAAGTACAAAGTGAAAAGGGCCTTGTGGTCGCTGAAGGAACAAATAAAGTTAAAAGCTTGTTCAAAAAAGAAAAAAAAACATTCTAAAAAGACCTCTATATGTCGTGGAAGCAAAATCGAACTAAAAAGGGCCCTTTTCGTTGTAAAGGAATAAAATCTAGTTAAAAGGGACCCTGGTGTCCAAAAAAATCTAAAACCAAGCTAAAAAGGTTAATTGGTAAAGGAAGGCAATGTGGTTAAAAAGTCCCATCGTGTCCAAAAAAAGGATCAAAATCAGGATCAGCGTGGTCTTCCGGTGGGCGTATCCAACCATGGCTGCAACTAACAAAGATGTAAAAATAGTGAAAAAATTGCTGACAAATAAAGTCCCCGCCTGGAACAGTTGCTCTAGTCAGAAATGGCTCAAATCTAGCAAATAAAGGATTTCCTTGAATACACAAATTTTTATTTGTGAAAAGGTGTCTCCAACCTTTTGATCCAATAATTTTATTCACGAATCCGTGAAGACAAATAGAAAACCATCGATGCAAACGACATCTTGCGGATTTTATGAGTACTAATGAACAGAATGGATTGAAGACAAGTAGAAGCGTGAATTTTTCTGATACTGAAGCAGAATGACTTTAAAAAAATGTGAGTAACCTCAGTTATTTGAGTTCGTTTTTAGAATTTAGACCTAAAATGAAATGAAATCTTGCATCTTTACATGCTGCTCATCCTGACCCAATGAAATGGTATGTAACAGGGCTTAAGGCGCAAAAGTATGCAATCCATCGTGCATCCCTTGATAAGTCCCATAAGGGCTCAGCATCCCCTCTTAAGACGAAGTTAAAACAAAAAACCAAAGGGTTGGAGGGGGACTGAGCCTGGGCGAATATCAAGGGAGGAAACCTAGGCCACTAGGTCATTCCTGCTTAGCGCCTTCCAGAACACACCCTCGGTAAGCCACTCAATTTTGATTATTAAATTTTTATAAAGTAAATTTGGAATATCGTGCACACTCCCGAACCACCCTGGGGAAACCAACCAAGAGATATAGTAAAAACTAAAATAAAAGTAAATACCTCTCGCAGCCTTTTATTACACCTACCCCCATCATTTAGTAATCCTGGTGGATAAGTAATTATCAAACCACCACCAGGTTACATTTAGGAACACTCCATTTGGACTTCATGGTTAAACAAAAATAATTTTAAAAATATGATTTATTGCACTTCACTCCACCACATAGTCTAATTACAATATACATTAAGTAAATGGAAGTATATTGAACAGAAAAAAAGAATATTAAAAAAATTACAGAATATTACATAATACTCTAACGTTTATTGTCAAATAAAATCAATTGTTTATGTATAATATTTAAATATATACAACGAAATAGTGCATTTAATAAATTAGTGCCATTTAAAACGGTTTGATTTCAAAACTTCTGTGGTTATTTACATAAAATAATGAAAATTTTTATGACTAAAAATTACAGATTTACTAATTTTGAATGTTTTTCTTGGCAATTTGTTATAAGTTGATAAAAAGTCATTCGAGAAGGTTTAAAGTACTGTTAGTCTTTCGAAGTTGGGCCCTCCAAGGGATGATCTGAGTGACTTCGTCTTCGTTCGTTTTCGCCTCTTTTTCCTGAGGTTTTTTCTCGACGGGTTTCTCTTCGGGGAGTTTGTTCTCTTTGTTTTCTGGCACAGGGGCGGCTTTGACTTCCTCGTTTGTCGGCTGCTGAGGGCCTCTGTGAAAATAAGAATGAGAAAAAACACAATTTTTAGAGTAATTTTGATTACTTCTTTTGAAGGAGGTGCCTTTTCCAGGCTGGAATCGCCTGCAGTCTTTTGAGTTCGGCTTCTTTCGCGAGCTCCTCTTCCATCTCCTTTCGGGCCTTTTCGGCAGCTTTTTTCGCGAGCATTTGCCTCTTCCACGCCGGAATAGGGTTACCAGCTGAATCTTTGTCAGGCACCTGTAAACACGAAAATGGTAATCGCCGGAAAAAGAGTAAATCCGCGATCAACTGGGTCATACTTACGCTTACCTTCTCAACAAATGAGTCGACAGTGAATTTTTTCGAAATAGTCGATGCGATTTCTTTCCCTTGCTTCTCCTCCATCTTTACTCTTTCTACTTTGAGCTTTTTTATACCGGAGATATCCCTCGAGAGCTTCAGCTCAGCGATCAAGTCCTCTTTCGCGTGCTGGAACGGGGACTCCGCTAAAAAATCGAACAATTCAGTTTAAAAACAAAGGAACGTAAAAACGAGAACTTCCTCAAAAAGTGAGTTCTCTACAGACCCGTAAATCTGGCACCGGAAATTTGAAATTATTAAGGAAACTACTGAAGGTTTTATGTGAAAAAACGTGTTTTTAGTGAAAAAATCTTTAAAAAATCATAACTTCATGACGGATTGAAAAAGTAAACCCTAGCAAACGGACTTTTACTCAGTTTAGTGTGCCAGAAACAAAATTTTTTTTTACATACTAAATCGAACCACCCTGTACAGTGAAAATTTGGTGAAGGTCGGGGGCTTTTTACCGAAATCTCCGTTGGCTGGGCGGAAAGCTGCCGCGTTCCTAGATACCCCAGTCTCTTAAACCCTTGACACCTTCCCTAAATAAGGCAAATTGACTTTTTTGGATTCGATTTTGGGATTTTTAATACGAAAAACGTCCTTTTTAAATTTTTTAGGATTTTCATTAGGAAAAGCCAGACTGCATAGAAACAAAAATTATTCAATTAATTATTTTTAATAGATTAAATTATATTAAAAATCATTTTAAAAAAATAGGGAATTGAATGTAATTAAAGGTGTAATTGGAGCGGTCAGCGTTGAAACACGTATGCGGAATGATTAAAGTTTATTTTTGTGAAAGTCAGGTGCAAACAGAGCATCAACTTTTCTAATTCTAAACTTTTTTTATTTTACGAGTTCGAACCACAAAAAATTAATCAAACTTCAAGGTTAGATATTTTGAACAATACAGCAATTATTTTGATTAGTTAATATCTACTCTCATCACTCATACCTACCTCAAAACACCAATTTATAAGTCAGTTTTTTCTGTAATTTCAAAAATTTAGGTCATTTTTAAATAAATTTTCAAAAATCATAGATATGTCGGGCTTTTAAAGCGATTTTTGGAAATTCTTTTGTAAAAGATATCAAAAAACGATAAAGGCTTTATCGGATGTTGTAAAAGGGTTGGGAAATAATTTATCAGTTTTCCAGGAAATCGAGAGCTTTTAATAGAGGACTTGTAAAAACTTTATGGGCCTTTTTTGTTTCCAAAAGGTCGATAAACATGTAAAAACAAAATAAAATACAAAATTGTGGCGACACCGAAAAACCTGTGATTCTCCTAGAAAGGACAACTCGAGGACTATGCAACCTATTTTTGCAAAATGTTCTAAAACTATGGGTCATAGTGACAAAAAAGATTAATAGCTTTTTTGTAGAGAATTTTACGAGGATCAAATTATTATAAAGTGGTTGTCAACCTAGGTTGCGTAGTTTTCGAGTTATTTGCAAAAAAATCAACTTTCAGACCCTCTCATGGTGGAAGCACAGCGTTTTTGGTGTTCTAAATCCAATAATTTAAGCATTTGGCCTTTATAGTGAGCTGTTTAAAGTGTATTTGAATTGAACTAACCTGGTAGCGAAGGATGAGGACAAGACATAGTCTTAACAGCGGGGTTCTTGGTCCGTTTCAGCTGTACGCTCGTAATGTCCTGAATGCTGATTGTGGAGAGGGGCTGCTGATGTGGGGGAGGCGGAGGAGGTGGTGGTGGGGGGCCTTGAAGGGGCGCAGGGGGAGCCGGAGGGGCACCGTCTTTACCGGGCGGACACCCTTGGCTTCCCGTCTGGCCCCCTTTGTCGCCCTGAAGACTCTTCAGATACTCGGAGGGTTTGATCAACGCCTCCGGGTCGTGTCCTTCACCGAATTTCGGCGGGATGAACGGAAGGACCATTTGCTTGTTGACTAAATGGCCGATTTGACCTCCGGTCGTCACCACATCATCTATAAAACAATCATTTTATATTATTAAAGCTTCTTACTCCTTCATTTTCAAAATAATAATAAGGAAAATTTGATCTGCCTGCAGATAGCTGGAAAGCGTCCGTCTTTTTTTGTTAAGTTTATTTTTTAAACCGTTCCAAAAATAAATTCACTTTCTCATCTTACCAAAAATGACTTAGTTCGCCCCTAACCCTCAGGTTTTCAAGGTTCCAATCAAATTCTTGGTCTAATCTCAAAACTTAAATATTCCGGAACCAAGCGAAATATTAGATTGCACGCAAATTAAGATGAAAATGTAAATTCCATTTGATGTCGGGCCAAAAATGACAAAAAAGTCCAGCGTCGAGAATGTTTTCGTATGAAAGTTTATATGGGCGGGAAAGCGTGAAGGAGGAAAACACGATCGGACGAGCATCACGGCCACCTTGCATCTTCTACACAATTAAAACATTTAATATTTTATAATGAACTTTAATTGGACCGGTAAAATATTGATTGCATTACGGTATCTCCGAGGTTCACAAAACGCTTTCTATTTGATTAAATTTCGTTCTTTAGGTACTAAAATTTCAAACTTGGAGATGATCTGCACTTTTCAAGTCGATAGATAAACACGGATCCAGATACGAAAAGATCTACCCATTTAACGAATACGGAAACAGGAAGATCTACCCCTTTTAAGAGTAGGGATACGGGAAGATCTACCCGTTCTATCGTAAAATGGGACAACATATTTTATCATGTTTCTTAGCAGAGTAGGGCGTAATTGAATTAATAATTTTCACTAAATTTTCAAGAAAAATGAAAAACGATCCTTTAGAATTTCAAAGTAAAAGACATCCTAGATGGCATAATAATCCTAAAAAGACACTCTAGAATCCTTCATCATTGATAAAAGACCCTCTAGAATTAATTTTCAAAGTAAAAGGCATACTAGGTGCCATTATAATCCTAAAATGACACTCTAGGTTTATTTATGAACGATAAATGACCCTCTAGAATCCTTCATCATCACAGAAAAAGATACTCTAGAGAGTCTAGGGTCCTTTATCATTAAAAAAAAACAAAACCCTACAAAACATTTTTGTTGCGGCTCATTACATTTTTTTGTAATCGAATTAATTTTTTTTTGTAATCGGATTAAAATTTTTTTTTGTAATCAAATTACATTTTTTGTAATCGAATTACATTTCTTGTAATCGAATTACATTTCTTGTAATCGAATTACTTGAATGTAATTGATGTAATTGAATTACTTGAATGTAATAATTGAATTACTTGAATGTAATAATTAAATTACTTGAATGTAATTGAATTACTTGTAATTTGTAATCCAATTACGTTTTTCCAATTACATTGTAATTGAAATTACAAAGTAATTCAATTACTTCAAAGTAATTTGTAATTCAATTACATTTTGCCCTACTCTGTTTCTTGGTTATTATGTTTATTGCGGAGATTACATTTTGAAAAAAATTTTAAAAATTGTTAAAAATAAGTAATTGTAAAAATAAATAAATAATGTACGTCAAAAGTTTGCGGAGATTACATATTGAATTGAACGATTTCAAGAAATTGCGGAAATTAAATGTTTTTATAATCCTATAATCTGAGACCCCTCCCACCCTTGGGAGTTTAAAATCGGTCAACCTAGGAACGAGGCAGCGTTTCATCCCGCCAAGCAAATCCCACCCCTCAAATGACCAAACTCTGCTTCTTAATTCATTCTTTAAAAAAATTCTAAAACTTACGACTTTTAATTTTAATGTGGATTTCCACTTCATATTTTTTGTCATTTTGATGGAGCTTAAAATCCATTACAGCACTTAAAATGTTTAAAAAACTATCAATAAATAAAAAAGTAAGCATAGAAGAGCAGGTATTGTGTCCACATCGCGTTTTCGTGAAATACTGATCTATAGAAACCGTGGCAGATTTTACTATTGTCAGAAACAGGAAATAAGGTTTAAATTTAATAACCGCCGCTCTATTTTGGGCGAGGATGGTCTCATTTTAATTACATTATGAAAAATAGATGATAGTCGATAAAAGGTCACTTTTCATTGGTCTCCTTTGCAATGATTCCTCAAGTATCTTACCGGCCATATCAGTTCGTTTGTTCCCCACTGGAGTGCAGCACTTGGGTTGGCACCAAGGAAATTTTACTTATATTTGCTTCAATACCACTAATATATTTTCTTTCTCTTAAAACCTTGTCACTTGTAAGACCAAAAACACTTTAACAAAAGAATTTCGTTGAAAAAAATTAGGATTTATAAATATTTTTATTTCTAAAGATCAGCTGGTTTCGTTCCACCCCGCGTTGTTCGTGATTCGAAAATGTCATATTATGGGGGATATGATTATGCCCTTCTTTACCATCCTTGGCTTGGAGAGCATAATGTCCGAGGATCATTTAGTGAGGGCATTGATGCTGACACCATATATATAAATCATTGGCACCCTACCATGGGAAAGATTTCCCAGGTTAGAGGTGCAATTTTTGGAAGGCCTCATTTACTTAACATGGGGCCATAAGTAACTCTCATTGATTTAATGAAAATGATCCATTCAAGATTTCAAGCATAAATAATATGGATTAGAGCCGGGATTCATCAACTCCTACCCGGACCCCAAAAATCCCATCAACTCCTACCCGTTTGATGTTGTCAACTGCTACCCACCCAATGCTCCAAGCACTGCGGATTATAAGGAGAAATAATATGGAGAAGAAGATACATATATGGCAGAACTATGGCAATAATTGTATATTATAAAATTAATGTAAATTATTTTTAAAATAAAAGTCGACAGAAATATTCAAGTCATAAAAAAAATAAGTCTTACAATGAATGTATTAGTGGTCTTCAAAAATGGTGCCTTTGGCACTTACTCTAACCAAAAACTCATAGTCAGATTTAGATTTTGTACTAGTATTTTGTATATTATTAGTACATTTTGTATTACTTTGTAGCAAAAAAGCTAGATAGGTAATTCAAACGGTCAAACCACAACGGGTAGGAGTTGATGAGCAGTAACTAAAGAACGGATAGCACTTGATATGCCCGCGCAAGTGCTTCTGGGTAATCGGGTAGGAGTTGATTGTCGCCCTTAGAGGCTGTGACAGTACGACGGATACATTAGTGGTAATTTGGGTGAGTGAAACAGGGTTGCCATTTTAGGTCCCAAAAAAGTAGCCCAATGTGGGATAAATCGCCCAAAGTGGCAACACTGATATCCGAAGGAACTTGTCTGCTAAACCTGCAATACGTAAGAACAATCCTGAATGGTAGAGTAAACCGACATGAACTTTCTAAAAAACGTCTACGAGTTATTTGTTTCTCTGAAAAATAAATTTCCCACCTTCCCCATTTTAAAACTTTATTTTTGTTCCATCATAAAGGGTTTGGTTAGTTGGTTAGTTTAGTGAAGATCGAACCATTAGCATAACTACGTCATACGTCAGCAGTAAGTCATAATTAATTTATTTATTACTTAATGAATGGCATTCATTTATTTATTAATGTCTATTCATATAGATTTCGTGAAAAATATAATTGTGTGGGTAGATAATAAAATAACTTTGAGGAAACTCGCCTACTGAACCTGCAATACATAAGAACAATCCTGAATGGTATCCCAATAGCTGCGAAAAACGTAAACTTTACTTTGGACCCATTTATAGTGAACTCATCATTACACTCTCCATCCCCTCCAGATTATTCGTTTCCCAGCAGGGCCCTGGATATGGCCCAAAATGTGATTTCAGATGATTTTTAGGACATAAAACACAAATCTGAAGTCGGGACCCAAGAGGGATCCCTTCCATGCCTACTTTTAGACACAAAAATTGCCATTTCTTGAATTGTTTCGAAATAAAAATAGAATCGAAGGTTTTTAGGGCTACAAACATAAATCTAAGGTCAACCCCGAAAAATTGAGGGCGGGGGTTATAACAAAAAAAAACCACTTACTAGTGCCATTTTGATTTGGTGTTTGTGCAGGTTCCTGCTGCGTCTGGGCTGCTGCTTGCGGCGTCGGAATTATCGTAAGTGAGCTGTCTTCGCTTGGTGGTGGCGGGGGTGGTGGAGGTGGTGATATATTAACTGGGACGGAAACTACTCTTTTTAAAGACCTTAAAATTCATTTTATGTTTTTACGATGTTTACAGTTTTAGAAGATAACGTCGGCGAAGCTTCTGTCGCAATAAAAGTTACCTGCTATTTTGAGAAGTTTGGTGTGGAAGAGAGTGGCGG
>JAGWEN010000800.1:0-55644 GCA_018703685.1 Orius laevigatus
TTGGATTCACACATTTAAAGGCTCTTTTTCATCAAAATCAACATTTTAAGAACCAATTTTTCGTCAAAAACCTCCAAATCAACATATGTAGAGCCTAATTTTCGTCCGAAAACCCCAAAATCAAGTTTTTAAGAGAAATTTTTCGTCAAAACCTTAAGATCAAGGTTTTAAGAGCCAAATATTCGTCAAAATCCTCAAAATCAAGTTTTAAAGCCAATTCTTCATCAAAAACATCAAAATCAACATTTGTAAAGCCTAATTTTCATCCGAAAACCTCAAAATGAAGGTTTTAAGAGCCACTTTTCGTCAAAAACATCAAAATCAACATTTGTAGAGCCTAATTTTCTTCCAAAAACCCCAAAATCAAGGTTTTAAGAGCCATTTTACGTCAAAACCTCAAAATCAAGGGTTTAAGAGCCAAAGTTTCGTCAAAAACTTCAAAATCAAGATTTAAAGCCAATTTTTCGTCAAAAACTTCAAAATCAAGATTTAGAGCCAATTTTTCGTCAAAAACCTCCCAATCAACATTTGTAAAGATTAATTTTCGTCCAAAAACCCCAAAATCAAGGTTTCAAGAGCAAAGTTTTGAGAAAAGAGCAAGAAAATTTGGGTTTTAAAATGTTGATTTTGAAATTTCGGAGAAAAGAAATTGCACTTATAACGTTGATTTTGAGGTTTTATTACGAAAAATTGGCTCTTAAAAAAGCGATTTTGAGGTTTTTGACAAAAAAAATTTCTCTTGAAAGTCGATTTTGAAATTTTTATACGAAAATTTGGCTTTAAAAATGTCGATTTTGAGGTTTTTGACGAAAAACGGGCTCTTAAAACCATGATTGACAAAAAAAATGGCTCTTAAAACCTTCATTTTGAGGTTTTTGGACGAAAATTAGGCTTTAAAAAGGTTGATTTGGAGGTTTTGGACGAAAAATAGGCTTTAAAAGATTTTGAGGATTTTGACAAAAATTTGGTTCTTAAACCCTTGATTTTAAGGTTTTGACGAAAAAAGGCTCTTTAAACCTTCATTTCGAGGTTTTTGGACGAAAATTAGGCTTTACAAATTTCTATTTTGATGTTTTTGACGAAGAATTGGCTCTAAAACTTGACTTGGAGGATTTTGACGAAAATTTGGCTCTTAAAACCTCAATCTTAAGGTTTTGACGAAAAATCGCTCTTAAAAACTTTATTTTGGGGTTTTCGGAAGAAAATTAGGCTCTACATATGTTGATTTGGAGGTTTTTGACAAAAAATGGGTTCTTAAAATGTTGATTTTGATGAAAAATAGCCTTATTACTAGAGACCGGATGATTATGCAAAATAAAGAATCAATTCTATCAATCAGTCAAATCGATGAATGATTGTTAAGGAGAATGATTGATTTCTTTGTTTTGACGGTTTTTTGTTGATGATTCCACTGATTAAAAGAATTGATTCTTTATTTTGCATAAACATCCGGTCTCTAGACTTATTAGTTATTACCTTAACTTGAGGTGGTATTTCTAAAGCTGGGTAGAAAGACAACTTGTTTGCACACTGCAGGCCTCGTTCAAGAAGTTTTTCTTACCCACACCAGTTTCAATTCCCTAGTTCAGAAGAAAAATGTCTTTAGCATCCCTGGGACAAAGAAAGAATGAAAAACTAACGAATTTGCAGGTGTGCCTCATGTCTCGAGACGAGCAGAGCGTCCTCGTCGTCACGTACGCTGAACTCAAGCATTGTCTCGAACAGTCGTTTGCCGAAATCGTCACGAGCTCCGGAATAATCAAAACGTTGGAATAAAAAACAAAGTACTTACCCAAAATTGCCATGCTTCAGACAATTTTTTATTTGATATTCAATTTTTAAAGCACAAAACGGGACTAGTACTTAAATTTGCTCATTTTTATTTTTAAAAAAATACAGGTTATTTTTTCTGTTCTTTTAATTTTCAAACTTTTTTTTTGTGCAATAATAATTGTGCAATAGACCGGTGAAAAATTTGATTTCAAGGGAGCTCCCATTTTTTAATTTTTTGCGACTACTTAACAGGCACAAGTCTTTCTAATTATGCTTCATGAAACGAAACATTCCATGGGCAAGATTCAACCTCCTTTAACTTTTTTTTTCCAGGAAAATTTTTATTTTTTATGAAATTGTTCTATGAAATGTTTATGTTCTCCAGTGGTAATTTTGAGCTTTTAATTTTTAAAATGTGATATTTTTCATTATATCCATGACAGAAAAAAATAAAAGGATCGGTTTTAATTTTGATTTTTCAAGCTCAACCTTATCGCTACCTTGTAAGAGATTAAATTTTTGTTGTTCAAATTTATTGATCTTGTATATTGATGTAAAAAGAAAATCTCAATAAAGTATTTTACAAGTACAAAATAATTTGTTTATTTGTCAGTACCCTACAAAACTGGTGTTCGCAGCCGGAAAATTGGAGCTTTTTGCCATTGGTGTTCGCAGCCAGAAAATAAGGGCTCATGTTTTGTTTTTCTGCGGGAATGTGTAGAAATTGGTCCCCTGGTTAACCACAAAAAGTCCCGAACTGAAACCCTTAGTTCGGCCTCAGGAGCGGTGATTTTTTTCATTTTCTCGCCAATATCTCGAAAACCGTAGGTCGTAGGAGAAATAATATTTAGTACGAAATTAAAGATTATTGAATTTGCTACAATTTTGAGCTGATACAATTTTTCGTAGGACCAAACGTATCTGCGCTACGAGGTGGCAAAAAAACCGGGCTTTTCTATTTTGTCCTCTAAAAGAGGGAAGACGTCATCTAATCAAAAAAGTGCACTTAATAAAAGTTGTAGAGAATTTAATTACCTTTTAAAAACAACTCTCAAAAAGCAATATCAATATGCAGAGGTGGGGGTAAATTTCATTTTTTGTTATGGCCAAAGGTATTCGCAGAATTTGGCGCCTTTATTGAAATTATGGCCAACTATGTTGTTCGCTGCCAGAAAATTGACGTTTTTGCCCAACTTTAACCCATTGAATTGACATAAAAGCTTTTATCTCAACTGAATTACTTTTTTTTCTGGTTTACACGTGGACTTAATAAAATTCGGGGTAAAAGACACAAACCAGAATTCTTTGTTTTAATATTGAGCCATAATGTTTTTTGTTTTTTTCATCTTTTTTCTTCAAAAAATAGCTGAAAGACAGGAAAAAGGTGAGGGGGCCATTTAAAAACTGACAAAATATCACATAAAAGCTTTTTTTTCTAAAGATTCTCGTTTCTTTTATTAAATCCATTTCTTTTACAACAGGAAAAAAAAAATGGCCCCCTTATTACACAAAAAAAAAAATTAAATTAACAAGAAAAAGGATTTTTATGTCACAAATCTTTGGAATAAAAATAAATAAATAAATAAAAAAAATCCTGTGTGTTATTTTTAACTATTCGCTTCCGCCTTGGAAATTTATGGCAGTGTAATCGCTAAATTTTTTAATTTTATACATTCCAGAAGCACAACTAATGCAAGTGCCTTAAAAAACAGGTTTAGAAAAAAGAATTTTAAAATTTTTTTTTAATTAAACAAAAAAATACATTTTTTATGGGAAAAATATTGAGCCTTTTCAAATCTCCCCCATCATCACATTTCACTGCCCATATAATATTATATTTGATATAATTATTATATAAAAACCATTCGATATAATTTTTCTGTCATTAAATGACTGCAGGTGGTCCAGCCACCCTGCCCCGAAACCATCTTCCTTCCTCTCTTCCCAAGATAAAAATTTCTATAACAAGGTCTAAGAGCCGACATGAGAAGACAGGGTATCACAATTTAAAAGCAGGCATACCAACCCCATTATGGCCGAATTTTTAACATTTTTAAATTCACATCGGCTCTCAGACCGTGCACTTTAAATTTTGGTAACTTAGTCAACAATATCGTAAAACTTTGAAAAAAACAAGGATGGCAAAATAAACGTGTCCTTATTTGTAAATTGGAAAAATAAAAGGACTAGAAATTACTATCTACAAGAAAAAACAGAGACGGAAAATTTCTATGAGATTTAGAATCTCTGGCCAATTCGACCTAGAAACTAACGAAAAACTTCAACTTAGTACCTTTTGTGTAAATATTTATATATAATTTTTTTTTAAATCTTTACACTTAGTTTTTATACATAAAATTATTCCTTTTCCTAGATCATTTTTTTAAATTTTTATTTTTTTACCCCTAACCATCCAATAACACTTAGAAAGTCCAAAATTAATACCCTTATGGCCTAAGACCAAAAATCTTTTTTACAAAATTAATATGGACAAAATAAAAAGCGAGCGTTTGATTTGAGTCCTGAATGTGTTCAATGGTGGACGGTCCTGAATAAAAATTAAATTTTTTTTAAAAAGTATTAGAGAGCTGTGCTCTTTGGTCGCTAATCAATTTTTTATGTATGAAATACTGTCGGGCACATTTGAGGAGGTGTTGTGGATGAAAATTTGAATTTCTCTATGAATGATCAAAATATGGTATGGGGTAAGGCCTGAGGGGTAAGGGGAGCATGAGGTATGGAAACTATGGAATAAGGAGAGTGTGGGGTTTGGGATATGGGCAGCATGAAGTATGAGGAGTATAGAGTATAGAGTATGGTGTACGGGGAGAATGGGGTACGAGTAGAGGAGTACGGCGAGAATGGGGTAAGAGATGGGGAGAATGGGTAAGGGTAGGGGGAGTACGGGGCGAATATGGGAGTAAGGGGGGGATGTATAGAGTATGAGGAATGTGGCTGTGCTGAATATGGGGTAACACCACGGGGATGGGACGTTGTTGTTCAAAGTTCCAGAGCCCCAAATTGAACCCAATGAACCTAAAAGATGGATTTCTCCTATGGGAAAACACCACTGAAGCAAGGGTGATATTATCCAAGCTGTAGGAAACCATACAGTATGGGTACTGGTTGAAGGGCAATTTCCAGCCTACAACTCTCCGACTTGTCTTAAGCAAAAAACGAATAAAACAAAAATCGAAGGAAATTAAATTTCCTACAAAATCAACTTAGTTCAATTTTAGTCTAGAACAAGCAGTTTTCGAGTTATAAGCAATCAAAACCTTTTTCGACTTCCTCGACCATTCTCCTCTCATTTAAATGCCCAACAGTGGTCCAAAACACGAAGGCCAGACACGTGGCCTCCCCAAAACAAGTCAAAATTGAACACATTTAGGACACAATTAAACAAAATTAATAAAAATAAAAGGAAATTAAATAAAAACGAATTACAACCACCCATTAAAGCAATACTATTACAGATATACATACTATGTATTAAATACTATATACAAAGTGCAACAGAATAAAATTTAAACAAAAAAAATTAATAAATCTCTCAACATAAATAACAAATGTGCTGCAAACTCGGATGGTTGTAAATGTTTTCCGGATTTTTTTTGTTTTTTCCCCTTTAAATACAGCGAAATTTGAGTGAGGCGCAGTTTTCCTTTGGACCTCACGTTCATTATCGCTCTTTCAATCCAAGCGATAACAACAGCCAACACTAAATAAATATCTAACTAGTTAATATATATTTTTTATATATTTTAATATATAAAGATCTGAAATTTCTATCCAACACAATTAAATGCCCATCTAAATTAACCGAAAGGTTAATAACTTTGAATGAGCGATAAGGAAGTTGGTGCCCAAATATATAAATTGTATATATAAAGTTAATGTTATCTTTGAAAGAATATAAATTACATTCATATTTTTTTAATAATTTTTTTTAATTAACTATCTGAAATACACAGCTTTCACCTAAGTGTGGCACAACAAACATAAAGTCATTCCAAACAAATTTTAATATTTTTAATATAGATATATATTTTTTTAATTTTTTTTTTTTGTCTCATTGAACTCTCATCCCTACACTATTGAAGAGAAAAGACTCACACGCGACACTCGGAAAAAATGAATCACAAAAAATCCGATTTTCTATCACTGGTCCAATGTGAATATTGTCAATAATCACAATTTTCTTTAATTTTTAGGGTGTGAGTTTTGGAGGGATAAAAAATCTATCGATGGAGTTGCTTGAGAGTTGTAAGAATTTTTTTAATTTTTTTTTTATTATTTTTTTATTTTTTTTTGGTTTCCTAATGGTAATGCCATTCTCACTTGGTGCTCGGCGGAGTTTCTTGATCACTATTTTTTTCCAAGCCGTCCTTCATCTTTTCGCAATAGTTGACGAATATATCACGGAATCGTACCCATGATTTTTCAGGCACTGTTATCGCTGTTCTGAAGTTAGTTTTAACCTGGAAAAGATAGAAAATGAGATGGAATTTAGACAATCGGTCGCCATGGCAACCGGTTGGGGTCGGATACCATGGCAACCGGTTGGGGTCGGTTACCATGGCAACCGGTTGGGGTCGGTTACCATGGCAACCGGTTGGGGTCGGTTACCATGGCAACCGGTTGGGTCGGTTACCATGGCAACCGGTTGGGTTGGTTACCATGGCAATGGCAACCAGATCGGATGGTTTTTATGTTCTTAGGCCAATTCGAGTAGCACTGCAACACCCTCATCGGCAAACATCCAAATATCGTTCAAAAACCCTAGTTTGGGGTCCCAAGTACTGTTTGTTCTTCCGTTACAGCTATAAAATTGGACCCATTGTTTCCCCACTAGGCTAATGTGGTGATTTTGGTTTTAGGTGCTAAGAAATTGTGGTATTTTACCTCTGAGATGCGCATGTAGATACCACGATTATTTTGGCCGATGTCGAAATAAAAATTTTTATTATCTACTCGCAAATGTTTCCCTTCGGGGAGTTCGCCTTTAAAGCCTCCGTCGTCGGTACCGTATTCGACTAAAAGGTCGGTGAGAGCGTTTCTAAACTCGATCATTCCTTGGGCAGGAATCGCTATTTGTGACCTTGGTCCCCCTCGGGAGATAGTTTGAGATACCTGAAGTTGAAAAAAAGTTAAAAAAACGAAATCAAAATCGAGGGGTGACATACCCTAAGAAAACGACCCCGTGCGTTTTCTTTAAGGTCCAAATAGTAACGACGATTATCTTTAATCATCATTTCTGATTTAAGTTTCCCATCTTCTGGAAGGTTTTCAGGATTCCGAGAACCTGGAAAAAACGGAACTAAATTTTAAATTATCTTCCAGTATAACTAATTCAAATTTATAAATGCGAAACATTTTTTTACTGACCAAAACAATTAAAATGTGAAGTACTTTTATAAATAGAAATTTACCTAAGGAAGCATAAAAATCACTAAAGGTTGAGAGATAATCTCTCATTTCGGCAGCCGTAGAAAGAGCCAAAAAAATTTGGCTTCGACGTCCATCGGAGGAAATCTAAAAAGAAAAAATTAAGTTAAAACAACTAAAACGTGATGAATTACAAACTTACTTCAGCAACTTTAATAAAACGTCCTCTTCTATTTTGTTTGACGTCCAAATAGAATCTTTTCGATTCGATTTGTATCATTTTAGTCGCTAACTCCGTCTCGCTGATGGGAGCCCCCAGTTGGTGGACTGAAAAAAACAACAACAACCATTGATTGATTGACCAAGATATGAGTAAAATAAAGTTGATAAGTTACAAACAGTGATACCAACTTACATGCAATACAGGTCTGGATTTTCAAGACACCAATAAACTTTCAAAATAAGTTGGCTTTTAGACAGTTCTGGCTTGGGCTACTAAATAAACCAGCCGAATTGTGTATAAATCACACAATCTGGCAACATTGGAATCCTCAAAAGATGGGCTTTACACAATGTTGCCAGTTTGGGCCATTTTGTGAATTGGGCTACAAAATAAACCGGCCCAATTTTGAATACGCCGCTCAATCTGGCAAACGTTTAATCCTCAAAAGTTGGGCTTTAGAAGTGTTGCAAGTTTGGGCAATAAATAACAAATTGGGCTACTAAATAAGCAGGCCCAACTTTAATTGAATCGCCCAATTTGGCAACCCTGGAATGCTCAAAAGTTATGCTTTATAAGTATTGCCAGTTTGGGCAATTAATAAAAAAAAATTAGGCTACTAAATAACCAGGACCCATTTTGAATAAATCGCCCAATCTGGGAATCCTGGAATCCACAAAAGTTGGGCTTTACACAATGTTGCCAGTTTGGGCCATAAATTGTGGGGCTACAAAATAAACCGGCCCAATTCTGAATAATCGCCTAATCTGGCAAACGTTTATCCTAAAAAGTTGGGCTTTAGAAGTGTTGCCAATTTGGGAAATAAATTTTAAAAAATTGGGCTACTAAATAAGCAGGCCTCGTTAAATAAATCGCCCCAATTTGGCAACCCTGGAATCCTCAAAAGTTGGGCTTTACACAGTGTTGCCAGTTTGGGCCATAAATTTTGAATAGGGCTACGTTTAATCCTCAAAGTATTGCCGGTTTGGGCAATTAATAAAAAAAAATTGGGCTACTGAATAACCAGGACCAATTTTTAATAAATGACCCAATCTGGGAACAATGGAATCCTCATAAATTGGGTTTTATGCAGTGTTGCCAATATTTGAATTGGACTACCAAATAAACCGGCCCAATTTTGAATAAATCACCCTATCCGGCAAACTAGTAACCCTCAAAAGTTTTGCTTAAGAAGTGTTGCCAATTTGGGCAATAAATCACATATTGGGCTACTAAATTTTGAATTAAGTGCCCAATCTGGGAACATTGGAATCCTCAAAAGTTGGGCTTTGGAAAATTGTTATTTTACAAAGAATATTTCAGCTCTTTTGTAAGTGAAAATGAAAGTTATGAAAATGTTCGATGATCATCATTAGGGTTAATTATTAAAATTTAAGGGTTTGAAGGAGAAGAGGAAAAAGGGACCCTTGAGGTCTCGTCGAGGGGTTCTGTTACTTGGGCAAAGGGGTAAGGATTGTTGATGGGGCAAGGTCGGAATAACTTTCTCCAGATGAAGGTGCATTGAACCCTGGGAGGGAGCGGGGGGCGGCCGCGCGGGTTTCGAGCCTTTCTAATCAATAGTAGACACCTCGCACTCCCGGCCCAGGACAACACTCAGTCTCATATCCTATCCAACAGAAACGGGGTTAACCCCGTTCCACCTGACCTATGGACTCCCTTCCACGAAAACAAGCGAATAGTATCAACCAACCCTTCATTTTCAGACAGCACATCGACTTGGACAAAAGAGAACATCCAGTTTATACATAAAAAACATAAAAGAATATACAAACAAGGGTTTTATAGACAATTAAGCATAGACTATAAACCTTGATTTGTTGCATTTCCTCCAATTAACCATAGGGTGGTATTCTGAGACAAAATTAGTGAAAACTAAAACCAAACGTTTTTCTCAGTTCCCTGAGGACCGATTGACTTGAAATCTGGCATTAATCTTCTTTGATATGATAAGAAAAAGCCCTGAAAATTTCAAGTCGATTGGTCCAAAAGGAGCTGAGAAAACGAAACTTTTGGCACCGTCGACGGTAAATTTCCGATTTTTTCGAGGTGTTTCGGAAAAAAGGAGGCTATTGATGGGTGAAGACATGCAGATTTGAGGGTATCGCAAGTAAAAAAAAGTTTTATGAAATTCCAACAGTATGGATGGGGGTTGAGGAAGTTCTGGTCAGGGTAAGCTCCAGACAAATACTTCTAGAAATTTCATGAAGCATTATCGCACTGAATACCCTAATCTACTCGCTATCCTTTGAATACCCTGATCACCACCCTCTGATTGCCATCCTCTGGATAACCTGATCGCTACTTTCTGAATATTCTGAGTACCACCATGACCCTATGAATATCATCCTGAAAACCTTCTGGATATTCTGACCACCACCTTGAATACTCCCACAATACAGCACTACCCTTCGACGCATTTAACGGGAAGAACGGAAGGGCGCTTTTCTGAATTCAAAGCACAATGCAGGAGTCGCTCAGTCAACGAGATCTCGCCAACTATTGAGCCAACGTGATGTCGTTACCCTTACTTCTAAGTAGCCTTAGATGGGGAAAATGGTCTCAAGATAACTTTAACGGGCCTAAAACGGCTATGGAATTGGCCTATAAAAACGTAGTTAGAAGAAAATACAAACCTAGTGGACCCATGAAAATCAAGTAGAGCAAAAACTTGATGGCTTCCTAGACAACAAGGGTCCGACTAGTCCTCGCTGTTCAACAACACGTATACACTTCGCAGCAGTTTTCAACTCCTATCATAGAGGAGCGACAAACACTGTTGATTGATTATTTAATGTTAAATTTAGCCGAATTGACCACTTGGTTCATATTCAGAAAATGCTGCAGTACTCTGTGGATATTGACTCGAAAACAATATGATTTGGGGGGTTGCCAGAGAATGAAAATTTTCATTGCTTACACCGAGACATTTCAACAGGTATACTTGAAATGCGTAGGTACCTGTACCTACCCACCAAAAACACCAGAAAAGGATTTTTCTAGTCAAAATAAGGTTATAAATCTGGCTGAAATGGGTCTTTTTTTTTTTGCCCAAAAAGTCAGGCAGAAAAGCGTCGTTTTGGGGGGTTCAAAATCTGGCAAAAAATAAATATGTATAATCTTTCTTGTCAAAAAAGGTTCAAAATCTGGCTGAAAAGTGAAAAGGATCTTTTTAGACTAAAAAGGTTCAAAATCAGGCATAAAAGCGTCTTTTTAGAAAAAAAAAAGTTCAAACCTGGCAGAAAAGGATCTTTCTTGTCAAATCCGGCTAAAGCGTGTTTATAGAGGAAAACAAGTTCAAAACTGCCAGAACAGGATCTTTTTTGTCAAAAAAAAGGTTCGAAATCTGGATAAAAAGTGTTATCTGGTCGAAAAAGGTTCAAAATCCGGCAAAAAAGCGTGTTTTTGGACAACAAAAAAAGTTAAAATTGGGCAAAAGAGGGTCTTTCCAGTAAAATTCTGCAAAAACCCGAAGGCTTTATGACGAAAAAGGTTCAGAATTTGGCTGAAAAGGGTATTTTCTTGTCGACAAAGGTTCAAAACTTGGCAGAAAAGGCCTTTTCTCTTCGAAAATGGTTCGAAATCTGACTTGAAGATCTTTTTCCATTCGACAATTTTTTTACGACAAAATAACGTATTTTTGGATGTTGGAACGAAATATATGGAAACAAACTATGGACAAAAATATGACCAACAATCAGACACTGCAGTTTTCGCACGAGACCTGCCGAGTGCAGAATATGCTTGGGTGGTACTAGCAATCTTGTAGCCAATGATAAACCAGCCATAGATCATTTTAAGAGAATGTATCGTGTTTCTGAGGTTATTTTTCGTTTAGATTTTCTACAAAGTTGATTTTCTTAATTCGTGTTTTGGAAACCGTCCAAAAAGAGGTCTTTATTGGAAAAGTGAGAACGAAATTGGCTTTCATAAGGTGTTTGTGTAATGCAGGGAGAAGGAACAAAATTTCTAGGCTTTCTAGAGAAAAAAATTTGTGGAAAAAGACCCTGACCTGTATCGGAATCGGGGCTAAAATGAGGCGGATACATTTCAATAAAATTTTAATTTTTTTTCTCTTCCTTTGACCGCCCGCGTCTTCCGGCGCCCCCATCCGGGCCGCCCGCCGGCACTCGCCACTACCGCAACCGAATCCGCACTCACGAAATTTCGAGTCCCCCTCAACCCCCCCCTCTCCCCCACGAAAGGTCGGTGCCTCGGAGCATCTATCGCCGCCTCCCGGCACAAGCGTCCTACGACCCCGGAATCGATTCGTCAAAATCGATTTAATAAAAATTGTAATAATAAAAAATCAAATTTTCATTACCTCCTCCAGCCATTCCGTCTTCCATTCCGGCATTCGGAACTCCTGAAGACTCCGCCATTTTCTTTCTTCTTCTCTTTTCTGTTGCACGACACAAGGGAGGGAAAAACTAACGTTTCAGTTATGGCATTATTTACACTATAAACTATGATAATTTTTCCATTTATTGACCACGTATAGACACTAAATTGATGATCTTCATCACTTCATCTACGTCCACAGCACAGACAATCTCCTGGAAACAAAAAAATTAATTTTAGTTAATATGCAAAAATAATAAGTATTGTGTTAATTAGAGTTCGTTTTAGCGGATTTCCGGAAGATAGCAGGCTATTGAGGTCGGTCTCACGGGCTAGTGTTCCTAGCATATCGGCCACAAGGTACTTTAGGCAGCAATATTTTGATACCCTGTAAATTTCGACCTTTGACCGGTGGTGGGAGAGTAGGAGCGTATTTTTTCGGTTTCTCCAATCATACAAAAAATTGGCTGTGTTTAAGAAAAAGCGAACTAACGTTTTAAGTTGAGTGATTAATGATACACGTCCTGTAAATCTCCTTTTTTCGACATTATTGTTTTTGTCATAAAAATTATGATTACAAAGTTTATGATTTTCAAAAAAATAAAAACTTGGCGACGTATATTAATGTATTCTAAAACTAAAATTCAAATGAAATTTTTCAAAAAAACCAACAGTTTTTTCAGGATATTGGAGAAATACATCAAAGAAAAATGCCGCGGCCCTTAAATGACTGTATCTTCCACAATTATTGACCGATTTTATTGATATTTATACCGTTGGAAAGCTATTTTAAAAAGCATACTAACGGTATAAGTATGGATAAAATCGTACAACAATTGGGGAAGTTATGGACGTTTAAATATACCTGTATCGTCAAAGTTTGCGAGACAGATAAATTTTTGGAGCGCTTGAGAATAAATGAGGTCAAGTAGGCCGTGGGGAGTGGACATTGAGGCAGAATATTAGTTTTTTCGGCAATTAAGAAGCTTCTTTAGTTTTTTTTTCGAAATATTTTCTTATTAATTCAACAGGGCAAGAAATTCTACGAGCAAATTTTAGACATTAAGGCAAAACTTTCGTGTTTTAACATGTTTATGGCGTTTTGAAAGATTGAATACTTTTACCGTTGGAATGGTCGTCGCTTTGGCGGTCGTGACACTTGCGAATACCCCCCAAAAAGTGGCACTTGCGAAGATATGGTGAAATTTGCGGATACTTATGGAAAACTAACTGTAAATTTGGCGCAGCACAAAAAGTAGAACTTTTTGGGTGGCTAATGCATAAAATCGCTGACTTTAGCCTTCAAAAATGGACTTGAGAGTTCATTGCTAGTCTATGCAAGGCACGTTTTTCATGGCCAAACATTCTAAAAAGCTTCCAAAATGTTTGACGGGTTTTATTATTGATTGTGCCATTTTTTAATCTCCCTGTGGACCGATTGACTTAAAATTTCGCACAGCCCTCCTTTAACATGATAAGAAAAAACCCTGAAAATTTCAAGTCGATCTGTCCACAGGGAGCGCAGAAAACGCAATTTTTGAGATGAGTGTCGACTCACAAAACTTCAGCCGGTAGTCAGGGCCCCAAGTTGGAAAAGCAAACCCTCAAGCCTTGAGTCAACCAATTGAGCAAGATTTTCCACGTTTTTCTCAATATAAAACCACCAAAATCAAGCTTCTTTCGCAATAATTAAACTTCAACGATTATCGTATGTTATACCCATAAAATTTTATTGTTATTTCTATGAGTTATTTATAGAAGTTAACGACACAACTGATAAGGACTGATAACAAATTTGATAAGATTGATAACAATAATGATAACTTATTAGCTAATTTTTATTTAAACCAATCTGGGTCATGAAGAACAAAATATGTGAGAATAGAAGCGCTTATATTATTGATTAAATTTCGAAGGCCTTTTCATTAGTCTTAATTATTCTCGATTTAAAATGACCAATTAGGACCTAAAAATCTTTAAAATATGAAAAATGTTGACAGCATATTGTAAACAAGGTCAGGGTTTAAAATAAATCGAAAATAATTTGAGTGATAAATGTGAGCAATAATTTTAATAATGTAGGTCAAGTGGATTTTAAAGGGAAAATGTGGGTGCCAAAAAAAAAGAGGAAAATTTGCGAATTTTAAAAGAAAAATCGGAAAGAACGCCATCTTGGAAGTTTGAAGGATTATCAGGTCTTGTATGAAAAAGTTATATTTACTAAAGAGGTGGGATTTTGGGTTATAAATGTGAAAATTTGGGTGTTTATTGTGTATAAAAAGGGATTTAAAATGATAAAAAAATGAACTTACGATGTCCGTAATGATATCACGATCGGTCGGACATGTTACTCTGGATTTTGGGTTTTTCTTTTGCGATTTTTCGAGCCCGGAGTTGATGATACGGCGGGCACGAAATCACGTTGGGGGCCTCTGGCGGGAAATCCTTCGAGTGGACTTTGCCGAGAAACGAAAGGAATCAAAGAAAAACGGGAGGCGAGCCACGATTCGTTAAAAAAGTTTCGGCCCTCAAGTTCACGACTCACATCTCGGGTGATAGGAGCGTGACCATGTCCGTCCCCAATGGCAGGCAGTGGCAACTGGCAACTGGAAAGTTGAAACTCGAACTGGATAAAACGTTTCCCCCACTTCACTCGAGACCGCACCCGGGAAAAAATTACGATTTTTATTCATAGAATAGAAATATATTTATTTGTACATAAGGCCTTCGGCTTTTTTATTGTACAATACAATTTTTATCACAAAATTTTAGGTTAAAAAAAATATATACAGGGTGGAAACTTACTAGTGTTCCCCCAGGTTAAATCGAAAACGGTTGATGAAAAAGGGGTCTACCTAACTTACTGACCAGAGAAAAAGCGTACTACCGGACAAACTAGGACTATTATTTCTTGAGTTATCACCAAAAAACCACTGAAAAAAGACTTAAAAGTAAGGAAACCACCCCAGGAAAACTTTCTTTGCCAAAAACAACGTCATATTCGAACTGAGCACCCCAAAAAACCCGGAGATGTCAATTTTTGAGGTGTCAAATCTTCAAAATGAAGATTTGAAATAAAGAATTTTTTTTTCTTCTTTTCAGTAATTTTGGGCAGAAATAAACAAAAATCGGCATATTTTATGAGCGTATGAAAGTTCAATGCAAAAACAATTTTTTTCATTCTCGAATTTTGTCAATTGGGCAGAAATCGAGAAAAATTGGGAAATAAAATTTTTTTATTCTACATTCAAGTCGTAAACTTATTGTCAATTTCTGCCCAAAATCACTGAAAAGAAGAAAAAAAATTCATTTCAAATCTTTATAAAAATTGTTATCTCCAAGTTTTTTGGGTTGCTCAGTGCAAATGATGTTGTTTTTTTCCGAGAAAATTTTTCCTAGGGTGGTTTCCTTAGTTTAAGGGGCCGTGAAAACAGTTATTCAATGATAGCTCATAGAAAAATGATCCGATCTGGACCGGACTTTTTTTAAAATGAGGCTTATTTATTTCTCCGCGCATTCCACTAAACTTATTGTAATAAAAATAAATCTTTGTAGTAAAAAAAAATGTTTAAATTTTTTTTAAAACTTTTTAAAGAATTGTTTAGTGAAATGCGCTCCACTCAACAAAGAACATAAGTATGCAAATTTTGAATCAATTCCGATGACTCAATCTTTAGTTATCATTGAAATACTATCTCAACAAATTTTGAATCACGCGGGTTTTTCAACGAATCAAAGACAAGTGGGCGGAGAGAACCGGCTCCTCCTGCCAATTGAAGGGGAGGGATAAGTTTTAAAACCCTCGTGTTATGCGGGTCGCCCCGCCCTCGCGACAGGCGCTGGATGGGCCCTTAAAGTGGTTTTTCAGTGGTTTTTTGGTGATGGCTCAAGAAATAATAGTCCTAAAATTTTTTAAACCATTCCATTGCATTTCCTCATGCCATTTTAAATAGGAATCCATATCGCTTTAGTAAAGTTTCAAAAAAATGAATTTTCGCTCGTTCCCAACTAGTTTAAGAGCAGGGTCAAGCGGTCATCATATTTCGCTTTTTTGGCCCAAAATAGGGGAGGGTTACGATTTGACTTTTTTTCTGCTCCTTCGTCCAAGCGAGATAGAAAAATCATTTTGGATTTCCGGGTCAAAAACCTAAAATATCTTAATAGATTCAAAAACTACATCAAAAATAAAGGTACCATTTAACTTTTTTCTGTATCGTCAACCGTTTTCGATTTAACCTAGGGGGCCACTAGTAAGTTTCCACCCTGTATAATATATATAAAAAAAAAACATAAATTTCAAATAAATACAAATGGTGGGTGTCGAGAGTGTCAAAGCCATGATAGACGATAGTGGATAGGGGATTAAAAGATGGTAGGAAGAAAAGAAGAAGGTGGAAGGTGAAAGAAGAGTAGGGAAGGATTAATTATGGAATTTCTGAGAATTCAGGAGCAAAATAGGAGGATTATGTCCCTTAATCTCTACAAAATGTTGTATAATCTCTCCAAACCAGGGTTTAATCCCCTAAACTACATTTTAATCCCGTTAATATTCTCCTAATCCTCCAAGAATAGATTAAAATTCTCCATAATGATCCCTAATCTCCTCAAAACGAGCACTAATCCCCTGATTCTGTTTCCTTGAACGAATAATAATTTCAGAAGATTCAGGAGAAAATTGGACTATTAAGTCGCTTAATCTCCTCAAAATGTTGTCTAATCTCTCCAAATAGAAAAACTGTCTTTTAATATCCTTTATTAAACTCCCCTAATCTCCCATTAATTGATAAAATTCTCCCAAATGTTCCCTAATCTCAAAGTGCACCCTAATACCCAAGGCCTTTAATCCCCTGATTCGCGGAATGAATTTCAGAAGATTCAGGAGCAAATTAGATGATTATGTGGCCCAATCAGGTCTTTAATCCCCAAAACTGCCTTTTAATCTCCTTAATATTTCCCTAATCCCCCATGAAAGGGTCCAAATTAATCCTACTCTCCTCGAATTTCCCCTGATTCTGTTTCCTCCAATGAATAATTTCAAAAGATTCAGGAGCAGTCGCCTAATTTTCTACCCCAAGATTTTCATTTCTCCGTGGTCACACCCACGTCAAAGTTTTAAAATCAAAATAAACTCTTTTTCCTCCGGTGTGATCTCTAGAAATAAGATCTCGAGCGCGATTTTGACATCCAGATTTGACCTTGAAAATGAACAGCTGATCAGCTGTTCGCCTTTTAAAAATCTATTTTATTCCTCAGGGACCCCTCTAATCGCTCAATTTTCTCCACTGAATCCCCTAATCGATAAAAAACAGTCTTCTCCTTTCATTCTAGATTATAAAAATCAAAATTAAAGCCCAATATTGTCATTTAGTTAACCAATTTCGTGTTAATCATTAAGACGACAAGTACGGTTATCCACTTATCAAAGATAACCTAAAAAGAGGTTTCAGAATTTCCCTCAATATTTAAAATTAGGATTAGAAACGTTTTCAATGTGTGGGAGGACATCTTGGTAACTTTTTAGTTTTAATTTGACGTTATGAATGATTTTTTTTAGCTACTGCAAGCCTGAGACGTACAGGTCGGCTACTAGTTATTATGATGAAAAGGGAGGGAAATATGTGAAGCCTGATTGGAAAGATGTGGCTGGTCATGATTTTAAGCCTTCCGCGAATGTTGCACCGACTGAATTTTCACCAGTCC
The DNA here is from genome assembly GCA_018703685.1 of Orius laevigatus. Taxonomy (NCBI): domain Eukaryota; kingdom Metazoa; phylum Arthropoda; class Insecta; order Hemiptera; family Anthocoridae; genus Orius; species Orius laevigatus. Next base: position 17,441 of record JAGWEN010000800.1, read on the forward strand.
TTCTTCCTGGTTCATTCTGGAAAGATGCTGGGACTAGCAGAGTCCTCCAGCCGATGATGTGGGGGATGATCCCTCCTTGGCATCAAGGCGACCGAAGATCGCATGGACTCTCTACTAATAATTGTCGCATCGAGAACATCCTTGGGTCAAAACTCTATTCACCGATTATCAAAAAAGGGAATCGATGTGTCATAATATGCGACGGCTTTTACGAATGGCAGACGACAAAAACCAAGAAACAGCCTTATTTCATCTACAGTCCTCAATCCCCCGGTGTAATTTTTTAAATATTTAACTCGTCCACTAAACCAAATTCCAGATAAAAGTTGAAGATGAAAAACATTGGGATGGCAATTTATGGAGCGAAGAAAAGGGTTGGGAAGGCCCGAACGTGTTAAAAATGGCAGGGATTTTCAACGAATGGCAATCTCCTTCGGTAACTTTTCTATTATGAATGCTTAATAATTTTGTTTAGGATGAAATTGTATTCAGCTATACAGTAATAACGATGGAATCGAACAAATCGTTGGATTGGCTGCATCATCGTATGCCTGCGATACTTTCGAGTGAAGAACAAGTCATGGTAAGATTTCTTTGGGAAGATCCCCTTAAATACTATGAAGAATCTTATTGGTCAATGGGAATAGCTCAAGCATCTTATTGGACGGTGGGCGTGGTTTTAACCCTCTTATCAGTCAGAGGGGGTGGTTTAGGCCTCTTATTGGTCAGAGGGCGTGGTTTAGGCCTCTTATCGGTCAGAGGGCATGGTTTAGGCCTCTTATCGGTCAGAGGGCGTGGTTTAGGCCTCTTATCGGTCAGAGGGCGTGGTTTAGGCCTCTTATTGGTCAGAGGGCGTGGTTTAGGCCACTTATCAGTCAGAGGGCGTGGCTTAAGGAAATATGACCCATAATAATTGGTCAGTGGTTTATGCCTCTTATTGGTCAGAGGGCGTGGTTTAAGCCTCTTGTTGGTCAGAGGGCGTGGTTTATGCCTCTTATTGGTCAGAGGGCGTGGCTTAAGGATATTAATGGTTAGAGGGCGTGGTTTAGGCCACTTATCAGTCAGAGGGCGTGGTTTAGGCCTCTTATTGGTCAGAGGGCGTGGTTTAGGCCTCTTATCGGTCAGAGGGCGTGGTTTAGGCCTCTTATCGGTTAGAGGGCGTGGTTTAGGCCTCCTGTTGGTCAGAGGGCGTGGTTTAGGCCTCTTATTGGTCAGAGGGCGTGGTTTAGGCCTCTTATCGGTCAGAGGGCGTGGTTTAGGCCTCCTGTTGGTCAGAGGGCGTGGTTTAGGCCTCCTGTTGGTCAGAGGGCGTGGTTTAGGCCTCTTATTGGTCAGAGGGCGTGGTTTAGGCCTCTTATTGGTCAGAGGGCGTGGTTTTGGCCTCTTATCGGTCAGAGGGCGTGGTTTAAGACTCTTATTAAGAGGGCGTGGCGTAAAGATCTTATTGGTCAGAGAGCGTGGCTTAAAGATCTTGTCTTGAAGGGCATGGTTTAGGCCTCTTAAGGCTTCCTACTACTAGCAGACTGCATTGTTGTTTTATGTAGTTGAGAAAACTTACAGACTGTGATCTTATTTTTTTTATAACCTTAGGGGTGGCTGGACGTTGAAGGAACAAGCGTACATGATGCCCTTGAACTGTTAGTACCTGTTGAAAAAATAAGTCATCATCCGGTCTCCTCACTTGTTAACAATGCCAGAAATAAAGAATCGTCTTGTAACAAACCTTTTGAAATCAAGTAAGTCACTCATCAACTTATTCGTTATAATTTTTAAATTTTTAGCACACCTAATAAAAGCAGCAAGTTTATGCAAGCGTGGCTGAATAAGGGGAAAAAAGAAGAAAATCACGAGTCGCCTAATAAAAGAGTCAAACTTGATTAATGTCCAATAAAATTTTTTTTCATATGTTTAATTAGAAAAATTTAGAAATGTTGCCTATTTTAACGGTTCCCGATTTAAAAGAAGTCGCCCGACGTGAGAGGTATAAGACGATCGAGTTGGAAAGGCGGTGTCGCCTTTTTGACGCTAAACGGCGACAAATTGGAATCGACTCTGATGCACTCAGGCATCAAATCGAAGAGAAAAAAGAGCGAGAAAAAATCGAAAAACTTGAGGAGTTCAAGTTCCTACAAAAGCAACAGTTGGACAACGCCGTTTTTGACCAGCTGAAAAAGAAAGAAGAGGAACAAAGAAAAAGAATCGAAAAACAAGTCAACGAATATCGGCAAAAACATCAAAGATATGAAGACAGACGAGAGTTCGATTTGAACGATCCAAACAGGTCCCCAAACTTAATAACTAAAAAATTAATTTCTTTATAGGCTTAAGAAAGAAATATTTGAACCCGATCCTAATGATGAACGTTTTGGGATATCATCGATGCAAAGATTTGAAGGAACGGACGATCTCGAAACGAACGAAATCAGAAAAAAAATCGTCAAAGATCAGCAGCAAAGTTGGCTTCTGCAGCAAATGCTTGAGAAAGAAAAGGCGAAAAAAGATGTCAAATTAGCCGACGAAATTTACCAAGAAGCCAACGAGGCGAGGAACCAAAGATATTTAGCGATGAAGCAAATTGAAAATGAATGCAGAAAGAAATTAGAGATAGCGACCAAAGAATATAATCGAGCTTTAGCAGTGAAAAAAGTGAGGGGAAAAATTGACGAAATGAGAGTCGACATGGAGGACGAATACACGCATAAAATAAATCAAATAACGAGCGACTTTTTGAGCGAAACCAAAGACCCGACTAGCGCATTAAGTCCAGGTCGCACACAAACGACCATGTTCAAAGGTATGTCTGAAGAAAAACTCAAAGAAATCAGACGTGCTCAAATGGAACAAATCGAAGAGAAAAAAGCCCGAAAAAGGCTTGAAGAACTTGAAGAAAGATATTACCAAACATACCAAGCAAACGTCCAAAAAACGCTTCAAATCGCAGACACAATCCGCGGTCAAAATTCGACCCAGAATGGCGAAGAGCTTCGAAAAGAAAACAAAAAACTCATGGACGAGCACAAAGCGAAGCTCAACTATTTAAACAAGGTGGTCTACACAAATCGCCCAACTCAAGAATACTTCAGTCAATTCAACAGCTCAACACGTTAAAAAATCTATTTAAAACTTAACAATTAGTCGCTATCACTATCAGTCTCATTAAATTTATTCCGAAGTCTATCAGACATCCAATGCTCGTTCTCTTGAAAATATTCGCTAAAATCAGGTACGTCATCCATCATCTTGTGCTCCCTCTCGTACTTTTTGTTAAACTCTTGATTTTTCAAAGTCTCCACCATTGACGCTGTAACAAATTTAAAAAATGCGATTAAGCGTTTTTAGTCCAGTCAATCTAAGCCCGAAAAGGGCAAATAAAAGAAAAAAGGTATTGTGTTCCTCTACGGGAATGTTGGTCCCCTAATTAACCACAAAAAAGTCCCCTACCGAAAGCCGTGCACTTTGGCCTAAGGAGCGGTTTTTAAGTTATTTTTTTTTCGTTTTTTTGACAATATCTCGAAAACCGTAGGTCGTAGGCGAAATAAGTTATAGTTCAAAATTAAAGATTTTTGAATTTTCTACAATTTTGCTTTTATACAATTTTTTGTAGGACCAAACGTATCTGAGCTACGAGGTGGAAAAAAACGTGGTTTTCTATTTTGACCTCTGAAGGACAGAAGAAGTCATCTAATCAAAAAAGTTAACTTAATAAAAGTTGTAGAGTATTTAATTACCTTTAAAAAACATCTCTCAAAAAGCAATTAACGATCAATAGGCAGGGGTGGGGGTAAATTTCAAAAACCATTTAGTTCAAAAATTAAAATTTCAAAAAATTTTATAAAAACAAAATTAAAGCTTATAAAATTTGCTACAAATTTGATTTACTAAAATTTTAGGGCCAAAAGGTTTCTGAGCTACGAGGTGAGGTCCTACAAAAAATCTTACTAGGTCATATTTGTAGAAAATTTAATACTCTTTAATTTTTAAATAAATTTTTTTGAAATTTGAATTTATTGAATGAAATTGTTTTTTAATTTTTTGAAATTTACCCCAACCTCTGCCTATTGATCGTTAATTGCTTTTTGAGAGTTGTTTTTACAAGGTGATTAAATTCTCTACAACTTTTATTAAGTAAACTTTTTTGATTAGATGACGTCTTCCCTCCTTCAGAGGTCAAAATAGAAAACCCCGTTTTTTTCCCCACCTTGTAGCTCAGATACGTTTGGTCCTACAAAAAATCGTATTAGCTCAAAATTGTAGCAAATTCAAAAATCTTCAATTTTGTACTAAAACTTATTTTGCCTACGACCAACGGTTTTCGAGATATTGTCAAAAAAACGGAAAACCTTAAAACCGCTCCTGAGGCTAAAGCGCACGACACATTTCCGCAAAGGAATAAAATAGGTACCTTATTTTTTCCCACCCCCAGGTTTAGACTGACTGGACTATTTTTAGTTTACCTTCAGATATTTCGAGACAGATATCGGAAATGTCGCTATCATTCAAGTTTTCAAGGATTAAAACGAATTTTGAAAACATTTCGTATCTGTTTTGAATGCGGATTGAGACGTATGGATCATGTTCTAGGAAAAAGTGCAAAATGTAGAGCCCTTGGATGATCATTTCTTGTAAAATGGGCAAATTGTCGGTTTCATCTTGTTTGTCTTCTTTATCTTGGTATTCTTGATCTTCTATGTCTTCTATATATTCTGTGTCTTTATCATTTTCTTCGTCATCTTCGTCTTCTTCGTCACCATCGTCTTCTTCATCCACTTTTTCTTCTTCGTCTTCGTCCTCTTCATCATCTTCAGATACAACACTTCCTTCGTCCGATTCATATTCTTCTTCTTCGGAATCTTTGTCTTTTTCTTCCGTTTCGTCTTTTTCTTTCGCTTTGTCTTTTTCTTTCGTTTTGTTTTCTTCACTCTCTTTCTCCTCTCTTTTCTTTTTCTTATTTTTTCTGACTAAAATTAGACATTTACTGACTTCTAGGAAGGACACTATAAAACTTACGTAAAACTAAAGCTTCATATAAAGTGATGACTTCAAATACGATGTGAAGAACTGTGTTGACGATGGCGGTCAAACATTCGCATCTTCGCTGTCCGGAGGAGACCTGTCTGCACCATGTTCGACCGATGTTGTCTTCATGGCAGACATAATAGACCCATGACATGAAATAATGAGCGGTTCTATAGAGAAATTTTTTATTCAAGGACGAATCCATGATCAAACACAAAACTTCGGTAAGGCACGCTCCTCTAACCCAAGACTGGTCACGAACGCTGAAAGTCCGTGGATCTGGAAATTTCGGTTTTGTTAGGTATTGGGTAACTGAACTGTGCTGAAGAATAAAAATATTTAAGTGGTGTCTGGTGGAGGATCCCTCCCATCACCTCCCCCAGCCCTCTGGACTCTCCCCGCACCTCCCCCCACTTACTCAAAGATTCTAACATCTCCCACCGTTCTTCCATCACCTCCCCTAACCCTTCTGGACCCTCCCCCACCCCCTCGAACATTCTGCCTCCTCCCGTCACCTCCCCTGCCCTTCTGGACCAACCAAAACTTTGTTTTCTGAAAAATTTAGCATTCATACATGCATTATGGCACATGATGGCAAAACCTTCCAACTCAACAGCCTGGGCTATTTAACGGTTCACATAATAAAGGAATTGGTTAGAGGGCGTGGCTTAGGCCTCTTATTAGTCAGAGGGCGTGGTTTAGGCCTCTTATTGGTCAGAGGGCGTGGTTTAGGCCTCTTATTGGTCAGAAGGCGTGGTTTAGGCCTCTTATTGGTCAGAGGGCGTGGTTTAGGCCTCTTATTGGTCAGAGGGCGTGGTTTAGGCCTCTTATTGGTCAGAGGCGTGGTTTAGGCCTCTTATTGGTCAGAGGGCGTGGCTTAGGCCTCTTATTGGTCAGAGGGCGTGGTTTAGGCCTCTTATTGGTCAGGGGGCGTGGTTTAGGCCTCTTATTGGTCAGGGGGCGTGGTTTAGGCCTCTTATTGGTCAGGGGGCGTGGTTTAGGCCTCTTATTGGTCAGGGGGCGTGGTTTAGGCCTCTTATTGGTCAGAGGGCGTGGTTTAGGCCTCTTATTGGTCAGAGGGCGTGGTTTAGGCCTCTTATTGGTCAGAGGGCGTGGTTTAGGCCTCTTATTGGTCAGAAGGCGTGGTTTAGGCCTCTTATTGGTTAGAGGGCGTGGTTTAGGCCTCTTATTGGTCAGAGGGCGTGGTTTAGGCCTCTTATTGGTCAAAGGGCGTGGTTTAGGCCTCTTATTGGTCAGAGGGCGTGGTTTAGGCCTCTTATTGGTCAGAGGGCGTGGTTTAGGCCTCTTATTGGTTAGAGGGCGTGGTTTAGGCCTCTTATTGGTCAGAGGGCGTGGTTTAGGCCTCTTATTGGTCAGGGGGCGTGGTTTAGGCTTCTTATTGGTCAAAGGGGGTGGTTTAGGCCTCTTATTGGTCAGAGGGCGTGGTTTAGGCCTCTTATTGTCAGAGGGCGTGGTTTAGGCCTCTTATTGGTCAGAGGGCGTGGTTTAGGCCTCTTATTGGTCAGAGGGCGTGGTTTAGGCCTCTTATTGGTCAGAGGGCGTGGTTTAGGCCTCTTATTGGTCAGGGGGCGTGGTTTAGGCCTCTTATTGGTCAGAGGGCGTGGTTTAGGCCTCTTATTGGTCAGAGGGCGTGGTTTAGGCCTCTTATTGGTCAGGGGGCGTGGTTTAGGCCTCTTATTGGTCAGAGGGCGTGGTTTAGGCCTCTTATTGGTCAGAAGGCGTGGTTTAGGCCTCTTATTGGTCAGAAGGCGTGGTTTAGGCCTCTTATTGGTCAGAGGGCGTGGTTTAGGCCTCTTATTGGTCAGAAGGCGTAGTTTAGGCCTCTTATAGGTCAGAGGGCGTTGTTTAGGTGATTCTGTCCCCTCCCATCACCTCCCCTGCCCTTTTGGACCAACCAAAACTTAGTTTTTTGAAAAATTTAGCATTCATACCTGCATTATGGCACAACATGATGGCAAAACCTTCCAACTCAACAGCCTGGGCGATAAAACGGTTCACATAATAAAGGACCAAAGGGGACGGCCTTGTATACACGACTTCTCTCAAGACTGTCACAATCTTATTTAAACTAAAAAGAAAATAAATAAAAAGAAAATTATCAATTAATCATACTGAGGTTGGCATTCCTTTCCTTGATGAATCGTCATGGCCTCCAACATACAAACAATCGATATCATCAAAGCATTCAATCTCGGGACAAATCTCTGTTAAAATCCTTTTTTCTTATAAAAATTCAATTTACCAGGACTCCACCATCTTTGCAGATTTCGCAGATGAGCTCAAGAAAGGCGGCGTTTTTGAGTTTTTTCGTCCAAATTTCAACCGCATCGGAAACGTACTGATGGTCAGGACGAGGTGTATTCATTAATTTCAACCTTATTCGGTATTCTCTGCAAAAAATATAAAAATTAAAAGAAAAAAACTATGAATATCACCTTACTCAAACTGGGGATCATTTTCATCAGAATCTCGCATCGTTTTTCCGCCATCATCATCGCTTTCTTCACTCTCATCTGATACCCTACCATCATCGCTATCTTCGCCCACAGAATCCGAATCCGAATCTTCTTCGTCTTCATTTTCAGGACACATTTGATCTTTTATAAAATGGTTTTCGAGTTTTTGCATCAAATCATGATCAAGTTCGACCCCGTCGATTAATTCGTCGACTGTTGTATTGAGGCGGACACGAAATTCGGGCTCATTTAACTTCCACATAGGCTCAGAACTAACAAAAAATAATTTATATTAATAAGATTATTATAAACGAATATTACTCATTAGCTGCGGTTTCTTCTTCCTTCTTTGAATCATCGACTCCAACCAATAATTCATCTCCCGAAGGAATATTTTCAGAATTTTGTAGTTCCATCAACATTTTCTTCCCTCGACCTTCAGGAAGTTTAGAAATATCGACCGACTTTTTATCTTCTTTCTTCCCGAATATCTCCTCTAGTAGTTCATCACCTCCAAGTGACTAAGAAGGGCATTAATTTAAAAATTCACTTACATCATCCAAAAGTTCTAATTTGTGTTTTTCTGGGAAAAAAAATTAATTATCCATGAAAATATTTTAAAACATTACTTTGTTTTTAATTTGTTCATTATTTCTTCCGCTTTTCGTTTCCTATTTTTTTCACCGTGCTCTAAAACTTCTTTGACTAAAACGTTTTCTTCCTCTTCTTCCTAAAAAATTTGTTAAATAGAATAAAATAAAAATAAACAAAACACTTACCTCTGGCTTCTTGACTTTTCTTTTACAGCTATAAAAAATTGTATTAGTATATAAGAAAAAATTTATAAACATGAAGGAAGTGATGGGAGGATGGGGGAAGTGATGGGAGGATAGGGGAGAGGATGGGGGAAGTGATGGGAGGTTAGGGGAGAGGATGGGGGAAGTGATGGGAGGATAGGTGAGAGGATGAGGGAAGTGATGGGAGGGTGGGGAAGTGATGGGAGGATAGGGAGAGCGATGGGAGGTTAGGGGAAGTGATGGGAGGATAGGGAGAGCGATGGGAGGATGGGGAAGTGATGGGATTGGGAGGATGGGGGAAGTGATGGGATTGGGAGGATGGGGAAGTGATGGGAATGGGAGGATGGGGAAGTGATGGGAGGATAGGGAGAGTGATAGGAGGATGGAGAAAGTGATGGGAGGTGGGGGAGGTGATGGGATGATAGGGAGTGCTGGGAGGTCAGGGGAAGTGACAAGACTATGGATTTAAGTGATAGTAGGCAAGGGATGGGGGAAGTCACTTACAGCCCTGAAAAATCGAAATCTTTAGGTATATCTTCTTTTCTGTAATCTTTAACCCTGCTTCTAGTAAGGTCGATATTTACTAAAATTTTGTCATACAAATTCTTCGTATACTGGCTCACTTTTTCATCAGACCTGAAAAATGGACCTCAGAATCGTCAAAATTCAAGGGTTTTCTTACTTACTGTCCGAAATCAAGTTTTATTAAATGGTCGCCTTCCAAATGAGATTTCATTGATTCAATCTAAAAAATGAAATAAATTGAAGTTATTGTGGCCGAGTGGAATTAGGCATGTGACAATTCAAGTTATATTAGAAGAAATGAATGCTTACATATTTCTCTTTGTCTTCTAAAAGCATCGAAACAAAAATGCTAAAACAAAAATTTAGTCAAAAGCCGAACAAACACAAACTTACCCTTCATCTTTTTTGTTTTCTTCTTTTATAGGAGAAGGGGATTTCAGCTTTTTATTCGCAATATTCAAAAGCTCATATTTGAGAGCAAGTTCGCTCTCTACGTTTGCATCATAACGGCCTTCTTTTATCAACTTATTTTTATATTCGTCTATTTCTTCGACCTAAAAAAGTTTTTTGAAAAATTGAAAAATGATCGATTTTACTGTATTGAATGTTGGTAACATTTCATTGGTGGTTTTGAAAGGGTTTTTGTCTGCAGGGATCAGTCCAGCTTCTTGTTTCATCATCATAACGGCATATTTGAGTTCGCACTTTTCATATAATGTCATTCCTCTAAAAAAGTGAGATTAAATCAATGAAAAAAACTTTCTCAAAAAGTTGATGCTCGACAGATCTCTCCACAAACACTAATTTACCAAAGTTACAATTTTGGGGAGGAGAAAAAATTCAAAAAATAAATAAAATTTACCGGGATGACGATTTTTAGATTATTATATATATGTATATATATATTATACTATATATATATTATATATATATATATATAATATATATATATATTATATATTATATATATATATATATATATATATATAATAGTATATATATATATATAGTATATATACTATATATATATATATATATATATATATATAGTATAATATAATATATATATATATATAAAGTATATATAGTACTTGATTTTTTCAGAAACTTCAGGTTCATTAGTTGGCGGGTTTGTCGATTGAACTGTGACGTCGTCCGTGTCCATTTGTAACGATCGGTTTAGAAATTCGATTTTATCAAATTTGTCGATTTTGAGTCTGACAGGGTTCGGAGGGAAATCGCCAAGTTTCGGTTCTGGAATTTGGAGTCGTGGATCTTCAGGGCGTGACCTGTGCAGCTTTTGTTGGACTTTTTTCAATTTCCTCTTTGCCTTGACCACTCCTCTAAAATATTCGTTAACTTTGGATTTTGAAATGAAGTCTCTACCTTGGGTCTAATACGAATTCGGTCAATTCTGGACTGCAAGCGCAAAGAAGTCCGATGAAGGCGATCCCTCTTCGGAGGTCTACGTAGCTTTCTTCTTTCCATTTTCTGAAATTAGAATATGAAATTTTGTTCTTTTTTTAAAAAGAATTTTTACTCAGGAGAAAATGGTGAAAAGCGGTCGTAAAGTTCGGTTGAGTCGAAGATCTGCTTTAGGATTTCTTCTTCCCTGATGTGGACGGTGGCGTGTTCTTGGCGATAGCGGACTTCTCCTAAAGTTGCGAAAAATTCTCGTGCCATGCCAGTCACGTGTTTTATGATCTAAAGAGAAATATCAATGCCAGACTAATTGACTTCGAGGTTGAGGGTGAGGGGGAGGTGGCGGGTAGGTGGTGTGATGTGATTGATGTGGAAGGGAGGGCCGAGTAGGGTAGGGGAAGTGATGGGAAGTGGGAGGAGGATAAGGGAGGGGAGGTGATAGGACGGTAGGGGAGGTGACAGGAAGTTGATGCGATGTTTTCGATGTGGAAGGGAAAGGGAGGTGATGGGATGGAAAGGAGGACGGTAGGGGAGGTGATGTGATGTTTTGGATATGAGAGGGGAGGTTGAGTATGGTAGGGATGTGACGGGTGATTGTGAGGGGATGTAGTAGAAGGTGGGGGTGGTGGTGGAAGGGCAGAGCCCCCAATTCTCAAGAGAAATCACCTTCAGCCCAATTGCGATTTCTCTAGGTTTCCATTCATTCCTCATTTTCAGCACGTTGATGTCCCCTCTGATCTCTTCAAGTGTTGAAAAATGTCTTTGTTTATTCAAAATACATGTTTTGGCATAGTCGAGCTCGACTTTATTTCCGATCGGGGTCTGCTCGTACGGGGTCAGCTTGGTTGGTCCAAATTCATCGTAGTTGAAGTCCCAGAGGTCGAAAATCGTCGGACGCCTTTTATTAAAGTTGTCCATATGTTTATCCGAAAGATCTGGACAAATTTAAGTTATTTTCCGTGTTTAAAATGACATACCGGCATCAGTTAAAAGGTTAAAAGCGTAAGGGCAGACTGGATGAGTAAAATGATTCATTTCTTTCGTTGCTTCTGTCTCGAATTCTTGAGGTAGCATAAACCTCAACTTTTTCCCGACGTCTTCTATCCTCCGGCCGCTTTTTTGAAGCCGTTTTTCCAAAATTTCCCTTCTTCTGATAAACTCTGAATGCTTTTCTTCGTTCTCGATATCCAACTTCTTAAAATATACAACATTTAATAATATCAGAGTTTAAACTTTCTTTTACCTTGATGAGTTTACCCTCGACAAAATCAGAATACTTGTCACCCATGATTTCTTCAAATAAAATACCATAATCTTCGTTTTGGTCGTTTTTCAACTCATTGCATCTAATACAATTGAAATTTTGGATTAAAAATAATGAATGACAGAGATTTTATTGGTCAGGGGGCGTGGTTTAGGCCTCTTATTGGTCAGGGGGCGTGGTTTAGGCCTCTTATTGGTCAGGGGGCGTGGTTTAGGCCTCTTATTGGTCAGGGGGCGTGGTTTAGGATTCTTATTGGTCAGAGGGCGTGGTTTAGTCCTCTTATTGGTCAGAGGGCGTGGTTTACGCCTCTTATTGGTCAGGGGGCGTGGTTTAGGCCTCTTATTGGTCAGGGGGCGTGGTTTAGTCCTCTTATTGGTCAGAGGGCGTGGTTTAGTCCTCTTATTGGTCAGAGGGCGTGGTTTAGGCCTCTTATTGGTCAGGGGGCGTGGTTTAGGATTCTTATTGGTCAGAGGGCGTGGTTTAGGCCTCTTATGGTCAGAGGCGTGGTTTAGTCTATGGTCAGGGGCGTGGTTTACCTCTTATGTCAGAGGGCGTGGTTTAGGCCTCTTATTGGTCAGGGGGCGTGGTTTAGGCCTCTTATGTCAGAGGGCGTGGTTTAGTCACTGCTTATTGGTCAGAGGGCGTGTTTAGTCCTCTTATGGTCAGGGGCTGGTTTACGCTCTTATTGGTCAGGGGCGTGTTTAGGCCTTCTTATTGGTCAGAGGGCGTGGTTTAGTCCTCTTATTGGTCAGAGGGCGTGGTTTAGTCCTCTTATTGGTCAGAGGGCGTGGTTTAGTCCTCTTATTGGTCAGAGGGCTTGGTTTACGCATCTTATTGGTCAGGGGGCGTGGTTTAGGATTATTATTGGTCAGAGGGCGTGGTTTAATCCTCTTATTGGTCAGAGGGCGTGGTTTAGTCCTCTTATTGGTCAGGGGGCGTGGTTTAGTCCTCTTATTGGTCAGAGGGCGTGGTTTAGGCCTCTCATTGGTCAGGGGGCGTGGTTTAGGCCTCTTATTGGTCAGAGGGCGTGGTTTAGGCCTCTTATTGGTCAGAGGGCGTGGTTTAGTCCTCTTATTGGTCAGGGGGCGTGGTTTAGGCCTCTTATTGGTCAGGGGGCGTGGTTTAGGATTCTTATTGGTCAGAGGGCGTGGTTTAGTCCTCTTATTGGTCAGAGGGCGTGGTTTAGTCCTCTTATTGGTCAGGGGGCGTGGTTTAGGCCTCTTATTGGTCAGAGGGCGTGGTTTAGTCCTCTTATTGGTCAGAGGGCGTGGTTTAGGCCTCTTATTGGTCAGAGGGCGTGGTTTAGGCCTCTTATTGGTCAGAGGGCGTGGTTTAGTCCTCTTATTGGTCAGAGGGCGTGGTTTAGGCCTCTTATTGGTCAGAGGGCTTGGTTTAGCCTTTTGGTCAGAGGGCTGGTTTAGGCCCTTATTGGTCAGAGGGCGTGGTTTAGTGCCTCTTATTGGTCAGAGGGCGTGGTTTAGTCCTCTTATTGGTCAGAGGGCGTGGTTTAGTCCTCTTATTGGTCAGAGGGCGTGGTTTAGGCCTCTTATTGGTCAGAGGGCGTGGTTTAGGCCTCTTATTGGTCAGAGGGCGTGGTTTAGTCCTCTTATTGGTCAGAGGGCGTGGTTTAGTCCTCTTATTGGTCAGGGGGCGTGGTTTAGGCCTCTTATTGGTCAGAGGGAGTGGTTTAGGCCTCTTATTGGTCAGAGGGCGTGGTTTAGTCCTGTTATTGGTCAGAGGGCGTGGTTTAGTCCGCTTATTGGTCAGGGGGCGTGGTTTAGGATTCTTATTGGTCAGAGGGCGTGGTTTAGGCCTCTTATTGGTCAGGGGGCGTGGTTTAGGCCTCTTATTGGTCAGGGGGCGTGGTTTAGTCCTCTTATTGGTCAGAGGGCGTGGTTTAGGCCTCCTATTGGTCAGAAGGCGTGGTTTAGTCCTCTTATTGGTCAGAGGGCGTGGTTTAGTCCTCTTATTGGTCAGGGGGCGTGGTTTAGGCCTCTTATTGGTCAGAGGGAGTGGTTTAGGACTCTTATTGGTCAGAGGGCGTGGTTTAGTCCTCTTATTGGTCAGAGGGCGTGGTTTAGGCCTCTTATTAGTCAGGGGGCGTGGTTTAGGCCTCTTTTTAGTCAGGGGGCGTGGTTTAGTCGTCTTATTGGTCAGTGGGCGTGGTTTAAGCCTTATATTCGTCAGAGAATTAAGCCTCTACCAATACCACAATAAGTAGGCAGCAAAAGTCAGCATTGCACTTAGATACATACAATGTTCTGCATGCAGCTGTCTTAAAAAAAGGCTCATCTTCCATCTCGTCGCCCAAAATGACATCTTCAGCACACTCAGTAAACTTGGACGCTTCGAATTCTTTAGCCTTAAAAAGCATTTGAGTTTTGGCCGCCTCCAACTCTTTTTCAAGTTTCTTGATTTTGTTTTCAAGCTGCAACTTCATGTCGCTTTCACTCAGAGTTTTTTCAAGTTTTTGTTTCTCAAGTTTGCTTTCGGCAGTCTGAAGCTTTTCCCTGAGAAGTTTCGTCTAAAAAACAATAAAAACACTTATTAAATATTTAATTTTTACCTCTCCTTCTTTTAGTTGAACGTTTTCCTCCAATTTTTTGCATTGATTGTTCACTTTTTCCAATTGGCTTCGAAGCCATTCCGTCTGAACAGCTAAAATGTTTTGAAATTATGGAAAAATTTAAAAATCTAACGTACAAGAAGATGGAGGTAAACTTCTGACAGGTTTTTCCAACTTTTTTTGACTCGGAGTGAGCTTCTGCGAGCTAAAATCGAGCAAACCTTTTGGTTTCAATTCTGGTTTTTGAGGGGTCGCTTTTTGAACATTGACGGGGATATTTGGTGTTCGAGGGACACTAAAAAATGGATTTTTGGGCTTCTGCGGCTTCGCTTGTTGACTCTTGGTTGTAGGGTCGCTTTTGACGACTTTCGCAACTGGTTTTTCATGTATCGTTTTCAAGTAGTCCATATGAGAGTCTTCAACGTCTTGGAAAACAGAAAGAACTGATTTGCTCGTCTGGTTTTCCTTAAAAAGAAGATTAAATAGAAATAATTTTCTGGGGAATACAAACTGGGATTTCTTTGTTGAAGATGTGCTGAAGCATGTCGTCGGTGATGTCGTCGCCCCAGACGTCGTTTGAGAACCAAGGGTCGTTTTTTTGTTTGTCGGAATCTTCACTTTTGACGCTCACTTTGCCCCATGAGGTTTTATCGCTGTCGCTTTTTTTTTCTTTCGCTTTGGAAAGGTCGCTGAAATTTTTGGACCAATTGTCGCCTGGCGGGTTCTTCCGAGAAGACTTCTTCAGGACGGGGGAAGAGCGAGTCGATTGACTTTTGAAGAAGAACTCTGGATTTGAAAATTTTTCATCATCTTTGACAGGTGGGGCTTTTGAAGTTGAAGGACCTTTTGAAGTTGAAGGACCTTTAGATGTTGAAGGACCTTTTGAAGTTGAAGGACCTTTAGATGTTGAAGGATTTTTAGATGTTAAAGGATCTTTTGAAGTTGATGTTTCTATCGAAGTCCATGGATCATCAGGAAAAGGTAAAGAGTTCCTCGAAGAACCCGCAACAGGCGATTTCGCTTCTTTGGAACTTCTTTTCTGCGAAGCTACCAACTTCGCGAAAACATCTTCATCGTCGTTTGAAAAAAAATCGTCCATGTACTTCTTCAATTCTTCCTCCTTAGAACCTTTACCACTCATTTTGGCACATTAAAACAATGAAACGTACATCGAAAAGTACCTCAACGCACAAAATACAAAACGTTTTACCTCAAATAAAATAGAAAATGCTTAAAAAGATCAAAATTTAGGGATCATTTCGTTCAAAAATGAACTGTAAATCAACGAAACGAGCTGCAGCGAGCTAACAAATTTCCCGCGGTTTTGTTGATAAGAAAACTGATAAGAAATGGTTCACTCTAAACAGTGTTGCCAGGTTAACATTTTCGACAAGAAAAGAGAAAAAGATTATGACCCTTTTATGACAATAAAAGACACTTTTCAGACAAATAATGACCCTTTTTGACAAGAAAAGACACTTTTCAGACATATTATGACCTTTTTTATGACAAGAAAAGACACTTTTTAGTAGGCATTTTTTATAGATTTATAGCCTTTTCGTAAAAAGTTAAAAAAAAAGTCGACGAACCCGCATCACTGTCCAGTCCTGCGAAATGGTTGGTTTCGCCTTATTTTATGCACAGGAATCGAAGGCCTTTTACCCGGACCTTCAAAACTGCCCAAACCGCCCAAACTGCCAGACCTCCAAAACTGCCCAACTAGCCCAAACTGTAAAAACCACTCAAATCACCCAAACTGCCCAGACCTCCAAAACTGTCCAAATCACCCAAACTGCCCAGACCTCCAAAACTGTCCAAATCACCAAAACCTCCTAAAGTGCCTAAATCATCCAAACAGCTTAGACCTCCAAAAATTGCCCAAACCGCCCAAACTCTAGAAGCCCCCAAATCACCCAAACTGCCCAGACCTCCAAAACTGTCCAAATCACCAAAACCTCCTAAAGTGCCTAAATCATCCAAACAGCTTAGACCTCCAAAAATTGCCCAAACCGCCCAAACTCTAAAAGCCGCCCAAATCACCCAAACTGCCCAGACCTCCAAAACTGTCCAAATCACCAAAACCTCCTAAAGTGCCTAAATCATCCAAACAGCTTAGACCTCCAAAAATTGCCCAAACCGCCCAAACTCTAAAAGCCACCCAAATCACCCAAACTAGCCCCGACCTCCAAAACTGCCCAAATCACCAAAACCTCCGAAAGTTCCTAAATCATCCAAACAGCTTAGACCTCCAAAAATTGCCCAAACCGCCCAAACTCTAAAAGCCGCCCAAATCACCCAAACTGCCCAGACCTCCAAAACTGCCCAAATCGCCCAAAACTGTAAAAACCATCTAAATCGTATAAAATTCTCCAAAACTGCCCAAATAGCCCAAACTGTAAAAACCTCCTAAATAATCTAAACTGCTCAGACCTCCAAAACTGCCCGAACCGCCCAAACTTTAAAAACCACATAAAATGCCCAAATCACCGAAATCTCCCAAAGTGCCTAAATCAACCAAGCAGCCAAATGTGGCGATTTACACGACTAACCAGAATTATGCCCAATATTGCGGTGTATTTCGCCTCGAATCTCCAATTTTGTCAATAATTTAGTGTCTCAACTTTATGGCCCTTATTAACTTATTGGATACTAACCCTCATTCCTCTTCTGCCTTGCAGACTGTATAACGAACATATTATTTTTAGCATTTAGGCTCAAGCTCTCATCAGGTCACTCTCCTCAACGTCCCCAAGCACATAAGCGGAAAGATCTCCTGTGAAGTCTCCTCAGACGATACATTCACCACAGTATCAGATTCTTCCTACTTCTCCGGTAAATCCCCACACTTTCCTTTTCTTAATTTTATTTTCGTTTTCAGATATAAAAAGACCAATTTTATCACTCTCAAGTAATCTATTACTCACCGACGTTCCTCTTCAAATAAACTGCTCGGCCCAAATAACCGATCCGTTGCCCAAAATCGACGACCCGGTACCTAAATCATTTAATTTTGATCTTCTAAATCTTTTTTAGGTCGACCACCTTTACGTACGTGATATCGCCCCAGGTTTGGCCAGTCTTACTCTCCCAAAGCTAGAAATCAACGAAAACACGTATTATCAGCCATTTCGAGTACGATGTGAAGCCATAGCCAAAGGTTATTACGAACTTTCAAGCTCGAGTATTCCAGTCATTCCTCAACCTGTTTTAGGTACAAAATTTTAATTTTGTTTTATTTGTCTTTCTTTTTCAGATATTAAGGAAAGCAAAAGTTATAGGATTGATCTTCATTTATGTTTGTTATTTTTTATTTACAAAAACAAAACACTCATTTGAATAAAATGCGATGTTATATACAGTTTATTTTATATACATTAACGTGGAGGTAGGTAATCCCAGTGGTGGTGGTGAACTGAATTGTCGTATCCGAATCCTATGAGGATCAATGCTGATATGATGACTACTAAGATGACTGCAGCTATTTGGGCGTCGCGTCTTTTTTCGCCTTCGGGAAACATCGAATTGATGCCTTCGATGAGGGAACCCGTCCCTTGGTAGACATTTCGTATCCAGATGGCCAAAAGCTGTTTGACAAGATCGAATGCCGAAGGTTCTGTTCTTGACGGTTCTGTTGGTTTCAACTTTTCTTTTTCGATTTTGACCTTTTCAGGCAACACTGATGCCAATTCGTCTTCTGAGTCGTCGATGACTCGTGTGGGGGATTTACGTCCTCGGCTTTTGGTCGTTTTCGGTTTGGGAAGTTGGTCTGTTGTGCTCGCCTGAGATGGCTGCGGTTGTGCTACTTCATTGGTGGTAGGGACGTGCTGGACGATAATAGGAGGTGGGGGCGTCAAAACTCGCCTTAGTTGAGGCACAGCTTGTGGCGATTCTCGTACAGGAAACTGGGCTGCTAAGTTCTTAAAGAAATCTGGTGGCAGCTCTATACCGTTTACGACCAAATTACCCCCTTGGCTGTTCAACTCCTTCACTTGTAATGACATCGTTTCCATATCGGAAACCTGAAGCTTACTCGCTTGGAGCTCATTGACGTTTAACTTATCGACTTCAAGTTCGGTCAAATGCAGTTTATCGGGGAATGAAACAGGGAATGTGGGTAAGTTGCGGAGCAAAGAAGGTAAACTTCGTTCTGGCAAAGGTGGTGGTGTGTCTTCTCTTGATTCTTCTTGATTGCGAATAAACTCACGTTCGATGCTCTGTCTGTACGTTCGAGAAACTTCGTCATCAACGACGTAATCTTCAGGAAGAGGATCTGTCTGAATGGAAACCGAAACTTCAGCAACTTCAAATGAAGTTTGCTGACTAGTATTCATCATTTCTGAAACTTTCGTTTTTTCGATGTCTTCAAAGTCATATTTGAAGGTTTCGGTTTGCTCTGAGGTAAGGAATTCGTCATCTTTGGACTTCCTGGGAGGTCGAGGTGGTGCTGGCAATGGCCTTCCTTGTATCCTTTCCACTGAACCGCTTTGCAGAGCTTTCAACTCTTCGTGCTTTTCTTGAACTTCGATTTCTTCAACGTCATCTACGTAAACAGGTTCGCGGAAAACTCTAGTCCTTCTTGGTGGCCTTGAAGGTCCCAAAGTGCTGTAGTTGCGGACAGGCCTTACTGGCCTATGAAGCGACTTAATGGCTCTTCTTGGATACGTAAAGAAAAAGTTGACCCCATGATTTTTGATATTGTGAAACTGCGATTGGAGTTGATGAAGCTGCCTTTTATGACGTGAAGGAGGTGGAGGGCGAGGAGGCACCACCTTTTTGGGCTCTTTATGTACAATAGCGTATCCAAAACTATCTTCAGTAGGTGCACGGACTAAAGCTGCATTCACTTCATGGAAGTCGTGAGGCAAATCTGCAGAATCGGCTCCTCTAGATGTCCTGTCTTCGTCAGCCAATGATGTACCTCTGGAACGCGACTTTCTGAATGGGACGACAGGTGAACGATCTCGTGCATCAATCTAAAAAATGAAATTAGACAACGAATTTGTTTGAATGTTTTACCTCTATATGCACATCTTCGACGTTTTCGCCCATTGAATGTCTGCTGCTTAAACTTTTTGAGCTTTTGCTTCTCCTTTTGGGTGCAGAAGGTGTTTCTTCGCGTTCCATACCTTGGCTTCTGGATCTGGCCAAACTTGGGGTAGATCTTTGCCTCGAGTCGGATTTTGAGCGGTATTTCCTTGGTGGTTTGCGAACTTGGAAGTCTTCTTTAGATCCGAAATCTGGTTCGCTTTGTTTTCTTCGGTTTGGACGTGATGGAAACGTGTTGTAGTCGATTCTTTCAGACTGGACTGATTTTATAGATTTCTTCCTTTCTGGCGGTTTGGGCTCTTCGATGGGTCCTTCGTCATCATAATCGGTTGAATCCATGTGCGCTAATGCGTTTTTGGGAGAACGGAATGCATCACGGATTTCCTTTGATAGATATCTGCTTACATCCATGTCTTCTCTGCTTAGTCCTTTCTGCCTTAAGAAAAACTCATCAGAATCAATTTCTTCCAAAACTCCTGCTCTTCTTCTCATCGATTCGCTGCCAGAACTTTGCTGTTCTTTGTCAGATTCGATGTCGCTGTCGATTTTGGCTTTCATGGCATCATCAGTGCCCAGAAGGAGAGCACCACGGACATAAGCGTCACGGAAATGAGCAGTGCTTTCTTCATAATCTTCTTCCTGTTCCATTTTAGGTTCTTCGTCAACAAATTTGACATCTGTGAATGGTTCCACCCATTCTGGCTTTCGTCTACTAGGTGGGGTTGAGGGGCTACTTTCAGTATCTAAGCTTCCCACCTTCATTTCTTGTTCACGCTTTTTCTTACTTAGGAATCTTGGATACGATCTAAATTTGAGCGTTTCAAAGAATTTTCGGGACGAATCTGAAGACGTGACGGTAACAGTGTCTCGCAAAGGTCTCCTTAGGCTGCTCGGATTTGGTCTTTTTTGCTTAGGACCTTTTTTCGTATGTCTTTCAAAGAGTCCTTCGGGAATCTTAAATTTGGACCTGTCTATATTAAATTTGGGCCTTTCTTTCAAAAATTTGGGCTTTTCTGATAAAAACTTGGGACGTTCGCTCAAAAATTTGGGACGCTCGGACAAAAATTTGGGACGCTCCGTCAAAAATTTGGGTTTTTCTTTTAAAAACTGAGGGCGGTCGGGGAAATTGATTTTGGGACGGTTGGGCATTTTGATTTTGTGATCGGGTAATGATATTTTACGGAGTTTATCTCGAAATTCGCCTGCTTGAGATTTCAGGCGTGTTCGCATCCCACGTGCTGTTCTTTCCAGAGGAAGAGGTTCTGGAGAATCTGGCTGACTTATGGTGATGGTCGGTGCTATGAATTCTTCAGGCTCGTTAAACTGGACTTGCTTCACTTCTTGGACTTCCTGGACCAAACTTTTGTCTTGATATCTGTCAGGATTGATTTCCTCATCAGAATCTCCATGGAGAGGGATAATAATGGCGTCTTCGTTCGGTATTTTGATATAACGTCTTTCAAAAACGGTTGGAGTCGGAGGCCTCTCCTTGACCACCTCCTCAACTTCTTCGGGCGCCAAAATCGCCGGCGGCGGTGGCTCTATCGGATTTATCGGCTCGTATTCGTGATCTCTGAAAACAAAAAAGCGTTTTTTAGTGTCTGGCTCGACTTGCCAAGGATTCGACCCGGTTTAAATTTAGAAGTTGACCACCTCAACAGACTTTTCGCTCTCCCCTCAAAACGGGTCAACCCTATTTAAAGAAAACGTCGAAAATTAACGAAATGTTGTTAATTTATTAATTTTTGAGGGCCATTGTGAAAACGAGATCGACGAACTCGGAGAAAATAGAATACAGGTGTTTCTGGTCCGATGCCAGACGTTGGACCTAGACTACCGGGAAATGTTTTTTAAATTACTATTTGAACGATTTCGAGGACCATACATCAACTTTCTATTGACAATGATGGTGCGGAAACACGGGACCGGAAGCCGATACGCTTTAACATTTTTTGTTTTGAAAAGTTACTATGAGAAATTTGCTCATTGTTTTGTACCAATATTGAAATTTAAACTTCATCTTTGTAGTCTTAAGAAGTACCAACACCTCAATCAGGGTATAGATGGCACCTCAAACAAGGTAGAGGCGACATCACAATCAGGGTATAGGTGGCACCACAAACGAGGTAAAGGTGACACCAAAAATGGGGTAAAGGAGGAATTTCGATCTGCAAATAGTGGAGATTTTAAACTTTAAAATCTGGCTGCAAAGGGTCTTTTCTTGTCAAAATAGGGTTAAAATCTGATTAAAAAGGGTATTTTGTTTCCAAAAAATGAGTCCCGCGGCAGCAGGACTAAAGAGGTAGATTTCTTTCAGATGGTTAGATCTCGAAGTTTCTAAAATTCGAAGAAAAAAAAATAAATCATCTGTTTCCCGGTAAAAATTCAAAAATTTTCTTTTTTACCTAGATTCAAATCTATTACACCCAGCTGATCCAAACAAACTTTAAATCTCTCTTAGCCATCCCCATAACATCACTTTTAAGTTTGAAAGCGATTGGATGAACGGTTTAGGAAATACCCAGTTTAGGCCCTAAGTAAAGTACCAAAACCGCTGGTCCGATTTCAGCCGTTAACGAACTCATAAATTCTATTAGTTTAAAAGCCCTAAATACCGAATTTCATGATCATCAAGTAAAAATTACTCAAGTTATCGTGCGAATATATATATATATATATATATATATATATATATATATATATTATATATATATATATATATATATATATATATACATATATATATATATAAACTTTTGAGTTGAGGGTGGTTTTGGGGTCCAGGGGGTCTGAAATGAAAACCTGTCACAAAAATTTTTGATTCTGAGACTACTGCCCCCATTGCAATAGGTAGATTTTCTGAAAGAAATCTACCTAAAAATGGTTCAAAATCAAGCTGAAATCGTCCTCTTCTTGTTAAAAATGGTCAAAGTCTTTCTGAAAAAGGTCTTTTCTTATTGAAAAAAGGTCCAAAATCAGGCTGAAATGGATCTTTTCCTGTCAAAAACAGTTCAAAATATAGCTTAATTGTCTCTTTGGATTGTTTTCATCCCAGAAATGGGGAATAAGGCCAGTACGCATAAAAACAATTCGTCTTGCTTAAAAATCTTTGAATAACGCATAATGAGTAAAATAACGCATAATGCGTAAAATAACGCATAATGCGTAAAATAACGCATAATGCGTAAAATAACGCATAATGCGTAAAATAACGCATAATGCGTAAAATAACGCATAATGCGTAAAATAACGCATAATGCGTACCATATGGTCACCCTAGTTAAAGGTGACACCAATAATGGGGTAATTTTGACACCAGAATTGGGGTAAAGGTGGCACAACAAACGGAGTAAAGGTGACAGCAGAAACAAGTTAATGGTGGCACAGCAAATGGGGTTAAGCTAACAGCAGGACACCAAATTTAAGAAAAAAAAGCTTTTTCCAAGAGAACAGCTCATTTTGGAGTTAAAGATATCTTTCAAATGGAATGAGCAGAACTGCTGCTAGTTACAAACTATGCTGGTTACATAAGCTCCTTTAAAACGAAATAGGTACCTAATGGCATATAAAGGTAGGTTGATGTAGGTAAACTTTCCTTCCAGTAATCAACTTATGCTTGGTGACACTGGGGGCGCAGGCCTACAACTTTGGCAGTGGTCCGCAAAATCTCCTCACCCAGCATCAGCAACCCACCCTTATCTTAGGAACAGCATCTTCCTGGTCATCATCGTTACCATGGAAACCCAGCAGAACATCCTTGCCTATCTAGAAGGTACTCTTTTATCAAACATTTCTCTTTCATGAGACTCGAGTTATGCAACACTAATTGTATGAGAGACTCTAAACTTCCCACCGTCGACCTTGTATCAATTATACCCATAAAACACACAATTTTCATCATTAAGCTCATCATCATATTTTTTCAATTCCTTCAAACTTTTCGCTCATTATTTCAATTTGGCCAATTAATAAAAAAAATCGTAAATCGTTTTCGATGTACGTCATACTTTTTTTAAGCTTTAAAAAATTTAAGTGAAATGCATTCTTTGGTTTTGGCATGTTTTTAAGGTTAGAAATAGACATTGGAATGAGAAAATTGGCACCGGTTCTATCTTGAGGTGTCCGATTTCTGTAAAAGTTTGGTTAAAAAATGAGAGTTTTGGAGGAAACGAAATTTTTCGGTGATGAAACTCACCCCATGGTTGGAGTTCGACTGAGAGGGGGTGTCCCGACCAAAGATCGCCTCTCCGGGAGCGGGTCAGTGCTCTGGAAATACTGGCATCCGCAACGGACACTGCTCGAACTCGCAGATCTGGACCTCTGCATGAGTAGGGAGGGTTCGCTCTCGGGTTTCGAAGAGTCTTCAAACAGAAAACGCGCACCCCCACCTTTTTCGCGACTCTCGCATCGACTGCAACGTTCCCACCCGTCCCCGAGACTAATCCGAGTTAAAAACCCAAGCGCTAAAACGGACCTCTTTTTACCACTTCCTTTTTTAAAACCGACCGTCCCGCTGCCACGGAACAAACATTCCAAATCAATTTTTACTTCAAATTAAACGAACAGCAATCATTTTTAGGTCAACACTTCAATGCGGGACATTACCTAGAATGAACGTTTAAACCCATTTTTGAGTTCCAAGGAGTGGTAAAGCAACTCTAGAGCTATAAGGATCAATCAAATCTGTCAAAGTTATGGATGTTCAAACGTCAGTCATCAAATTGTGCATCGACCTGCAGAAGTGAAAGTTCAAGTCCATGTTTGAGGGTTAAGGATTGGTCCGAGCGATTTTCATGTTAAATTATCTTTTTTAGCTCTTTAAAAGGGCTTTCCAACGGTATAAATATCAATAAAACCTGTCAGATATTGTGGAAGTTATAGACGTTTAAACATTCAGTCATCAAATTGTGCTTGCATCCACATGCAGAAATGAACTTTGAAGTCAATTTTTTAGGTTTAAGGATTGGTCTCAGCGATTTTTATGTAAAATTATCTTTTGTAGCTCTTTAAAAGGGCTTTCCAACGGTATAGATATCAATAAAATCTGTCAAATATTGTGGAAGTTATGGACGTTTAAACATTCAGTCATCAAATTGTGCTTGCATCGATATGCAGAAATGAACATTCAAGTCCATTTTTGAGGGTTAAGGATACGTATGAGAAATTTTATGTAGAAATAAAAGTTGTGGCTTTTTAAACGGGCTTTCCAACGGTATAGATAACAATAAAATCTGTCAAATATTGTGGAAGTTATGGGCTTTTAAACATTCAGTTTTAAAAACGTTCCGCACTGAATGTGTTAAATTAGACTTACTTTTCTCTGAGCCAAACATCTTCGTCAAAAGGAGGTTTAAAAACGTGCGTCCAAGGGTAAAATCCTTTAGTTTTACTTCTCCTTAATTCTTCCCAGAGATACGTTGGAATTGGGACGGGTGGGGTGTCTATTTCTTTATCTTCTACAATCATAATAAATAAATGATTAGGGGGAAAAATAAAAAATTAAAATATGTGATGACTGACCTGCGTCTCCCATGTCTGGCGGGTTTTCCCCGACTGAAACGTTTTCCAACTCTAAATAAAATCGTTGGCCTTAGGGAGAGTTGCAAGATGACGTTCTCTGGCTTCCAGCACCCTTTGGAAGCCGTTCAAAAATGCTCAGGACGTCTCGAAGGGGAAAGGAAGACGAGAAAATTCGATTTTCGAAGAGTTTTTCGACCCTTTTCGATTCCTCGTTGTTTACTAAAAAGAGGGAGCCCGCTCGTTTTGACGTGTTTTCCTCACATTTGGAACGATTCCAACTATTACGCGAGTTTAAATCGAAAATAGACCGAAAATCATTTCGTTATAAATCAGTAAAATTGTAAGTTCAAGACTTTCCTTATAAAAATCACACATACAAGATACTTGGGACCTCTTTGAAGTCTTAATCAATAAGCGGTTAAAAATCTCTTATGCTGCATTAAAAAAAAATTTATTTCCAATTTTTTACATTATGTCCCGCTTAATCCCTCCTAATCCCCTCTTATTTCCCTCTTAATTCCACCTTAATCCCCTCTTAATCCCTTATCTCCTTTTATTTTATTCTTAATCCCTCCTAATCCCCTCCTAATCCCTAATCTCCTTTTATTTTATTCTTAATCCATACTAATCCCCCTTTTATTTTCTTCTCAATCTTTCCTAATCCTCTTTCATTTTCCTCTTAATCCCTCCTAATCCCCTCTTATTTCCCTCTTAATTCCACCTTAATCCCCTCTTAATCCCTAATCTCCTTTTATTTTATTCTTAATCCATACTAATCCCCCTTTTATTTTTCTCTTAATCTTTCCTAATCCTCTTTCATTTTCCTCTTAATCCCTCCTAATCCCCGTCAATTTTCCTCTTAATCCCTCCTAATTCCCTTTGATTTTAGTCTTAATCCCCTCTGATCCCCCCTTTTATTTTCCTCTTAATCCATCCTAATCCCAATTTTATATTCCTCTTAATCTCCCTTTTATTTCCCTCTTAATCCCTCCTGATCCCCTTTTTTTTTCTTAATCCCCTTTATTTTCCTCTTAATCCCTCCTATTCCTCTTTCATTTCTATCCTAATCCCCTTTCCCCCTCTTAATTCCTAATAATCCCCTTGTATTTTCTTCTCGATTCCTCCTAATGCCCTTTCATTTTTCTCCTAATACTCTTTTATTTCCATCTTAATCCCTACTTATTCCATTTTATTTTCCTCTAAATCCATTCTAATCCCCCTTTCCCCTCTTAATCCCTATTATTTCCCTTATAATATCTCTTAATCCCTTGTTATTTCTCCATCTTAATCCCTCCTAATCTCCTAATGCTCTGCTACCAATTTGTCCAATTGTCCAATTTTGACTTGGCTAAAAATATTGTTTCCAACCTTTTTATGTGTAAGAAATACGAATTTGAATTCAATTTTTTAGTTAAAAAAATCTTCTAGTTCACATAAAAAGTACTATGAATGTCTATGATAGGCTGAAAACACGAAGAAACCATAAAAAAACAAAATCAATAATAGGTATTGAATTTTTTATTTTAAGAATGATACAAATTTGTACATTCATACTTGAGGGACTTTTCATATTTTGATATCTTTTATAAATAAATATGTAATTTGTCAGGTTTACATCAATATTGTAGTGCAAATAATAAATTTATATAAAAAAAAAATTATACCACATTTATCAAACGTAACAACTCAATATAATATTTTAGTAGGTAAATCTTTTTAATAATTTAAAAAATAAAATAAAAAGGATTTCACCTAAATAGCCCAAGTGTACATTTTTTGTTTAAGTAAGGCAACATTTTCAGTTAACTACGTCTACAGGCTACGTTATAAAATTCTATATATTTTGTTTTTTTATTATTTATATAATTTACATTCTTTCCCAACCTTAAAATAAACTTCGCGTTTTTATAGAACAGAATCAAAGTTATTGAAATCTAAAAAAAGCATTTTTTTCCTTTAATTCCGATAGGTGAAACCCGGTATATAAGCACGTGCTTAAGCATAATTCCAATGTTTTGGCATCAAAGAAAGACCCCTATTATCTATCCTTACCTATATTACGCAAGCAATTTTTTTTTAAATATTTTTATATCACATTATTAAATTATAAATATTGATATGATAAATAAAAGGAAAAGCACTGATATGGCGTTGAAAAATTGTTAATTGAGGTATAAATTCCATAAAAGAGCCATATCAGAACGAAAAAGGGAACGAAATTTAAATTCCAGTAACTGGGTTCTGTTCTCAAGGCTTTTAGCCCAGACGAATTCGACAAGGATCACGTTTTTTGCTAATTCTGAAGCAATTTGAAAAGAAAACTTCAAAATTTCCAGAAATCGGAGCGGTGGGTAATAGGTAGAGGGTAATGTGTAGTGGGTAATGGGTAATCGGTAATGGGTAGTGGCTAATTGGTAGAGGGGTAATGGTTAGCGGATAATGGTTAGTGGGTAATGGTTAGTGGGTAATGGTTAGTGGGTAATGGTTAGTGGGTAATGGTTAGTGGGTAATGGTTAGTGGGTACTGGGTAGTGGGTAATGGGTAGTGGGTAATGGTTAGTGGGTAATGGGTAGTGGGTAATGGGTAGAGGGTAATGGGTAGAGGGTAATGGGTAGAGGGTAATGGGTAGAGGGTAATGGGTAATGGGTAATGGGTATAGGGTAAATGGTAATGGGTATAGGGTAATGGGTAGAGGGTAATAGTTAATGGGTAATTGGTAGTAGGTAGTGGGTAATAGTTAATGGGTAATTGGTAGTAGGTAGTGGGTAATGAGTAATGGGTAGTGGGTATTGGGTAGTTGGTAATGAGTAGTTGGTAATGGGTATTGGGTAAGTGGGTAATAGGTATTGGGTAGTGGGTAATAGGTATTGGGTAAAGGGTAATCAGTATTGGGTAATGGGTAGCGGATAATAGGAAATGGGTAGTGGGTATTGCGTAGCGGATAAGAGGTAATCGGTAGTGGGTAGCGGGTAATAGGTAATGGGTAGTGGGTTAATAGGTATTGGGTAAAGGGTAATGAGTATTGGGTAATGGGTAATAGGTAATGGGTATTGGGTAATAGGTATTGGGTAATAGGTATTGGGTAAAGGGTAAACAGTATGGGGTAATGGGTATTGGGTAATGAGTAACGGGTAATGGGGTAATTGTGGATTTTGAAAGATTCCAAAATTTTTCGTTCACGTTTTCTTTGTCTAATTCGAGCGTGCTACTGCGCCTGCCATTGTTGAAACAGCCTTAAAATTTAAAAACGGTTGCAGCTAATGGGAAACAAAAATGATATGTAATATGGTCATCGATAAAATAAACGTCATAAAGCTGCAACCCAAACAGGTTGACGTGATGACTCTGACGTCATCATCCTGTAGTAAAATAAAACTCGAAAACTACTACAACCTTCTTTTTTAGTCGCAATAAAAGTGTTTTTTTGTACAGTAATATTAAAGCTTTATTAAGTCAATTTTAAAAAAATGTCCTGAGGAGACGACCTCCAGTTCGACTGAAGCACGACCACGTGTACACCCTGCGCCGACAATTCCACTACAACAACGAACAACAAAGAAAATTTACAAAGGGAAAACAATCGTTGAGGATTTCATTTTAAAAACATTTATGGTCCTCTTTCTTTTTTCTTTTAATATAAATAATGGACGGGTAAGAGATTTTTTTTATATAAACAAGTCTTATTTTAATATAAATTAAATGGACACATAGTAAAATTTTAATAAAATTATATACAGGGTGGACCATTTTCAAGTTTGAATTAGGTTAAAAAAAAACCTTAAAATTTTGGAAGCTTCATCCTGATAGGGAGTTTATCAGCCTCTCGCATCAGGAATAGTTAACAAGTTTCACACTAGAACGAGATAAAAATCCGTACCTGACTTCATTATAACAGTTCAATCAGCTTAAAATGACGAAAACAAACTTTAAAAATATGTTTTCAAGATATTTTAGTTTAAAAAAGGGTCTACCCTGTAGTGAAGAAAATACAATGAAAATATTTACAAAGGGAGTTTTTAGTATTTCACGAAAAAAATTCGTTTTCATCGACGAATTTCGTGAAATTCCGACGTCCTCCTATTGTCCTGAATTGTTTAAATTCTTAAATATTAGACATAAATAAAAAATATATTTTTCTTGCGTTATATGTCAAGGTGTACACCGGTATATATATCATATATTTTGTATATAATAAAAAATCGTTATAGCGGTAAAAAACGTTTTTTTAAGAATTTTCCTTACATCAAATAAAAATCTTTCAAATCGCTTATTTTTGATGATCGATGAGCAATCGCGGCTTATTTGAAAGAAAAGTCCGAAACTTGACCAAAATTGAGGGATAAAAGGAAAGAATCGTGAATAAATTTTGGTTTAGTTTCAGACAAAAATAGATAATTTATTTAAAAAATTATATTTTTAGCTGCATAACGATGTTTAAAAATTTTTTTTGGGTTTTTTTATTCTTAAAATTGTAGAGACGGCTAAAATTCTAGCGTATAAGATCTCATTTTTTCTATAGAAAAAAAGCTACTGTATTGTCTTCTCTTATAAAATTTTGGAGCGTCCAAAATTCAGTACGTATGTAGTACATGATGGAGAGTAAAATAAAAAAAAATTTTTTTTTTCTTTTTTTGTTTTTTTAATATGTGAGATCACCGCCTGGGCTGCGGAGTGGAGGGGCTGTGGACGGCTGTCATCTGTTCCGGTGAGCCGGGGTGGTGCCAGAGGACCTCCTCGGCTTCTGCTGACATCATTCGCCCTCCGGGTTGTCGACGAAATGAGCGCGGACTTCGAGGTGGGCGGCGAGGTCGAGGACGAGATGCTGGAGCGACGGGTGGTCGAGAAGCTCCTGCTCTGGCAATGCCGGCTGACAACGTGGCCTCAACTGACGACTCTGCGCATAAAAGATCAGCCATTCGGATAACCCGTCAACGGACACCACTCACCTTAAAGGACCGGTGTAAATGAAGAGATATATCACAGAAAATGTACCGAAGGACTAATAGTCTAAGGAAATCATCACCAAAAAATTGAAGGTATACAGGATCTGGAAACAGAAAACGGCATAAAAGCCATTTAATTCCTTTCATTTCCCTCTTAATCCCTCATAATCCCCCTTAATCCCTTCATTTCCCTTTTAATCCCCTTAATCCCCTTTTATTTCCCTTTTAATCCCCCTAATCCCAGTTCATTGTCCTTCTAATCCCTCTTAATCCCCTTTTATTTCCCTTTTAATCCCCCTAATCCCAGTTCATTGTCCTTCTAATCCCTCTTAATCCCCTTTTATTTTCCTTTTAATCCCCCTAATCCCCCTTAATCCCATTTCATTGTCCTTTTAATCTCTCTTAATCCCCTTTTATTTTCCTTTTAATCCCCCTAATCCCCCTTAATCCCATTTCATTGTCCTTCTAATCCCTCTTAATCCCCTTTTTTTTTAGTTTTATCCCTCCTAATTACTATTATTTTTAGTTTTAATCCCTCAAAATAACTTTATTTTTCCTTTTAATCATTCATAATCCCCCTTATTTTCCTTTTAATCCCTCATAATCCCTTCATTTTTCCATTTACTCCCCCTTAATCCATGTTATTCCCCCTTCATCACCTTTATTTCGATTTTAATCCCTCTAGATCCCTTTTGTTTCCCGTTAATCCCTCTTAATCCCTGTTATTACCCTATTAATCCCTCTTAGACCCCTTTATTTGCCTCTCAATCCCCCTTAATCTCCTTCATTTAACTTTTATTCCCCCTTAATCTCGTTTATTTCCCTTTTATTCCGCCTAATCCCCTTTATTTCCCTTTTATTCCCCCTTAATCTCCTTTATTTCCCTTTTATTCCGCCTAATCCCCTTTATTTCCCTTCTAATCCCCCTTAATAACCTTTATTTTCCTTTTAATTCCCCTTAATACCCTTTATTTCCCTTTTAATCCGCCTTAGTACCCTTTATTTACCTTTTTAAACCATCTTTATCCCCTTCATTTCCCTTTCAATCCCCTTTATTTCCCTTTCAATCCCCTTCGTCTCTCACTTAATCCCCTTCATTTCCCTTTTAATCCGCTTCGTTTCCCTTTTAATTCCCTTCATTTCCCTTTTAATCCCCTTCATTTTCCTTTTAATCCTCTTCATTTCCCTTTCAATCCCCTTCGTTTCCCTTTCAATCTCCTTCATTTTCCTCTCAATCTCCTTCATTTTCCTCTCGATTCCCTTCATTTCCCTTTTAATCCACTTCATTTCCCTTTTAATCCCCTTCATTTCCCTCTTAATCCCCTTCATTTCCCTCTTAATCCCCTTCATTTCCCTCTTAATCCCCTTCATTTCCCTCTTAATCCCCTTCATTTCCCTCTTAATCCCCTTCATTTCCCTCTTAATCCCCTTCATTTCCCTCTTAATCCCCTTCATTTCCCTCTTAATCCCCTTCATTTCCCTCTTAATCACCTTCATTTCCCTCTTAATCCCCTTCATTTCCATCTTAATCCCCTTCATTTCCCTCTTAATCCCATTCATTTCCCTTTTAATCCCTTCATTTCCCTTTTAATCCCTCTTAATCCCCTTCATATCTTTTTTAATTCCCTTTTATTTCTCTTTTAATCCCGCTTAATCCTCTTTTATTTTCCCTAATCCATCTTAATCCCCTTTTATTTCCCTTGTAATCTCTCTTAATCCCCTTTTGTATTCTCTTATGAGTTTATACTCTTATAAGGAAGCTTTTTCCTTGTCTACTAGTTTTGCTTCAGACTTACCTATTCTACTTCGGGTCAACAAACGACTGGCTTCCGTGACAAACCTATCGATGAACGACTGACACCGTTCCCAATGATGAATCGGAACGCTGGGTATGTTGCAAATGTAACAAAACGCCGTCAGCGGACTATGGAGGAACATGGTGAACAAATTCCCGTTATGCTGTTGCTCTAAAAACGAGGGAAAAAAAAATCACAAAATCAAATCTTCGTTGAAGGTGAAGGGACACGATCAAAGTGTTCGCCCAGACGTAAACTACGCTCGATGACGCGTTAAGTCTCTAATTAGAAAGAGAGAGAAAAAATTTTTACCGTGGAAATTCGGTGGGATATCTTGAGGAGACATCAATATGACCAACGGCTGGCCGAAATATCGTGGAAGATGCTGGAATACGAAGCTATTGTCCGAATCGACGATCACGAAAAATGGCTTCCTCGTAAACGGATAAAGATCTCCAGGGTAAAGACTAAAAAAGAAGGAAAATATTAGTTTGCAGGTTTGGGTAAATTCATAGACTAAAAATCAAATTATAAAGGGACTAAGGAAGTTAAAAGGATTTTAAAAAATTATTAAAAGGGAAATAAAAGGGATTAAAAGAGGAATATAAAATATTAAAGGGAATTAAAGTAAAATAAAAGATATTAAAAGAGAAATGGGAAAAATTAGAGGGGGTTAAAAGTGAAATAAAAGGGATTACATGAGAAATAAAAGGTATTAAAAGGGAAACAAAAGGTATTAAAAAGAAAATAAAAGGTATTAAAAGGGAAATAAAAGGTATTAAAAGGGAAATAAAACGTATTAAAAGGGAAATAAAACGTATTAAAAGGGAAATAAAAGGGATTAAGATGAAAATAAGACGTATTAAAAGGGAAATAAAACGTATTAAAAGGGAAATAAAAGGTATTAAAAGGGAAATAAAACGTATAAAAATGAAATAAAAGGGATTAAAAGGGTAATAATAGGGATTAAAAGGGAAATAAAACGTATCAAAAGGGAAATAAAACGTATCAAAAGGGAAATAAAACGTATCAAAAGGGAAATAAAAGGGTTTAAAATAGAAATGAAAGGGATTAAAAGGGAAATAGTAGGTATTAAAAGGGAAATAAAAGGGATTAAAAGGGAAATAAAAGCGATTAAAAGGGAAATGGAAGGGTTTAAAAGGGATTAAAAGGGTTTAAAAGAGAAATAAAAGGGATTAAAAGGGTTTAAAAGAGAAATAAAAGGGATTAAAAGGGAAATAAAAGAAGAACGATTTAAGGAGATTCAGGAAAATCACAGGAAATTAATTTATTCTAATTAAAATGGAGGTTCTCGAGATTTTGGAAGGTTTCCAAAATTGTTTGAAATTAAAATTCGAAGAAAACTCACCAATGCATATCTTTAGTATGGACTCCTTTTTTATTGGCGTGGTCCTGCTCACGTTTACTATTAGTTATGACGCCACCTAAATCGTATCCCACTAAAATTTTTCGAATTATTTCTCTTTTTTCGTGTATCAGACTTACTGTCTTCTGGATGTTTATTTGAGCTGAAACAACCATCGGCGGAAATGTAAAGGAGTAATGCCCCGTTTGCTGGTAGTTCTTTGAAGCCTAAAATGAAAATTTTCCGTTTGGAGATTTTTGAGAAACCGTACCTGATGCTAAAAAGACCATTATTTGACTGTAAGTTGGCTTATAAAGGAGATATTTATGTGGGTTTTCTCTTTTGGTCGGCCTATCGCCGTTTTCCTGGCACATGACCATCGCCGGATAGCCGACCCCGCCTTTCGCACTCGAGACCGAATAACTTTTTTCCTATCGAGAAAATTTAAGTCAACAAGAAGAAAACAAAATGTGAACAAAACGTACAAAAGGCACTCTTCCAGGACCTGGAGACTCGTACAGATGATTATAATCTTCTTGAGGCTCCCTCTCTAACGTCTGAAGCATCCTGAACATGTCCATCGTCAACTCACTAAATTTGACCTAAAATTTTCAAATTTTTGGAATCCTGATAAGCAAAAACAAAGAAAATAGATTGGAAAAATGAGGGCGAAATTGGAAATCAGGATGTACCTATCGATCCATATTAGGAAATCTTTTTATTTTCCTTTAATCCTTATAATTTCATTTAAATTTTTTTCCTTTTTAAACCCTCTTAATCTATTTGATCTTCCTTTAATCCTTATTAATCCCTCTTAATCTCTTAGGTTTGTCTTTAATTCTTATTACAATAATCCCTCTTAATCTCTTCGATTTCCCATTAATCATTATTAATCCCTCTTAATCTATTTGATTTCCTATTAATCCTTATTAATCCCACTTAATCTCTTTTATCTCCCATTAATACTTATTAATCCCTCTTAATCTATTTGATTTCCCATTAATCCTTATTAATCACTATTAATCTCTTCGATTTTCCGTTAATCCCTCTTAATCTCTTTGATTTTCCTTTAATCCCTCTTAATCTCTTTGATTTTCCTTTAATCCCTCTTAATCTCTTTGATTTCCCTTTAATCCCTCTTAATCTCTTTGATTTCCCTTTAATCCCTCTTAATCTCTTTTATTTCCCTCTTAATCTCTTTTATTTCCCTCTTAATCTCTTTTATTTCCCTCTTAATCCCTCTTAATCTCTTTTATTTCCCTCTTAATCCCTCTTAATCTCTTTTATTTCCCTCTTAATCCCTCTTAATCTCTTTTATTTCCCTCTTAATCCCTCTTAATCCCTCTTAATCCCTTAAACCCTATTAATCTCTTCGATTTCCCTTTCATCCTTATTAATCCCTCTTAATCTCTTTGATTTCCCTTTAATCCCTCTTAATCTCTTTGATTTCCCTTTAATCCCTCTTAATCTCTTTGATTTCCCTTTAATCCCTCTTAATCTCTTTGATTTCCCTTTAATCCCTCTTAATCTCTTTGATTTCCCTTTAATCCCTCTTAATCTTTTTTATTTCCCTTTAATCCCTCTTAATCTTTTTTATTTCCCTTTAATCCCTCTTAATCTATTTGATTTCCCATTAATCCTTATTAATCACTATTAATCTCTTCGATTTCCCTTTAATCCTTATTAATCCCTCTTAATCTCTTTGATTTCCCTTTAATCCTTAATAATCCCTCTTAATTTCTTTGATTTTCCTTTAATCCCTCTTAGTCTCTTTGATTTCCCTTTAATCCCTCTTAGTCTCTTTGATTTCCCTTTAATCCCTCTTAGTCTCTTTGATTTCCCTTTAATCCCTCTTAATCTATTTGATTTCCCATTAATCCTTATTAATCCTTATTAATCCCACTTAATCTCTTTTATTTCCCATTAATCCTTATTAATCCCTCTTAATCTATTTGATTTCCCATTAATCCTTATTAATCCCTCTTAATCTATTTGATTTCCCATTAATCCTTATTAATCCCTCTTAATCTATTTGATTTCCCATTAATCCTTATTAATCCCTCTTAATCTCTTTGATTTCCCATTAATCCTTATTAATCCCTCTTAATCTCTTCGATTTCCCATTAATCCTATTAATCCCTCTTAATCTCTTGATTTCCCTTTAATCCATATTAATCCCTCTTAATCTCTTTGATTTCCTTTTAATCCTATTAATCCCTCTTAATCTCTTCGATTTCCCTTTAATCCTTATTAATCCCTCTTAATCTCTTCGATTTCCCTTTAATCCTTATTAATCCCTCTTAATCTCTTCGATTTCCCTTTAATCCTTATTAATCCCTCTTAATCTCTTCGATTTCCCTTTAATCCTTATTAATCCCTCTTAATCTCTTCGATTTCCCTTTAATCCTTATTAATCCCTCTTAATCTCTTCGATTTCCCTTTAATCCTTATTAATCTCTCTTAATCTCTTCGATTTCCCTTGAATTCTTATTAATCCCTCTTAATCTCTTCGTTTCCCCTTTAATCCTTAATAATCCCTCTAATCTCTTCGATTTCCCTTTAATCCTTATTAGGTAATCCCTCTAATCTCTTCGATTTCCCTTTAATCCTTATTAGGTAATCCCTCTTAATCTCTTCGATTTCCTTTTAATCCTTATTAATCCCTCTTAATCTCTTTGATTTCCCTTTAATCCCTATTAATCCTTCTTAATATCTTTGATTTGCCTTTAATCCTTATTAATCCCTCTCAGTTAGGTGTGAAAGCCATTGATTTAGAACATTTTATAATTACCTGATCAGTACAGTTACCGATAATCACTATTTCTTGTAAGGATAAGTTCATAATCGTCGACTTTTCTACAGGCGGTGTTGTCAACGGGCTTAACCTAAAAAGAAATGACGTTTTTGAACGTTTCCAACCACAGAAATCGACAGCCGGCCAAAAACCGCAAGTTCGAGGCCAGCTGCTCCAGACGGCTGATAGTGTTATTGTGAGTGGGAAGAAGAAGAAAGAGGTGTTTATAAGTTTTACCTATGAGATAGCACTATTGTGTTGGAGTCAGCGTGAAGGACACTGACGATACCATCGGCTTTTATAAAGCTCTTGATTTCATCAAGGACCAGAGACCATTCCAGTTGGTCATCGGGCTCATAGGTGCTAGTATAATCAACAATTTGTTTATCTAATTCCTAAAATAACGCCAAATGTCAAAAAATAAAAAAATAAACAAAAAAAGTAAAAAATGTTTCAGAATACATTAAAATATCTCTGGTCCTTTGAAGCCAAGAGAATGTGTGCCTATAAATTTTGTTAATGTATCCTGAATTTTAAAAATTTGTTCATAATTTACCATGACTAAATCTCTAACTAGTTTCATCTTCTTTAAAAGAAGACAGACGACGATGAACCTCGCGTAATATCGAAGTTTCTTCACCATGAGGTCAGATCTGAAAGATCTTCATAAGAAAAACAAAGGAAAAGAAGTCATTTGATTATTTATTTATTGTCATACCTATCTTCCTTCGAAGCTCTAGAATAATAAGCCCGTCCGCGTATTGCCGAATAAAATGAAAAAGCTTCGTTTAAGTAGTTTGTCTCGCTTGTTCGCAAACTGGAGGGAGGGAAAAAAAACGAGAAAGAGTTATAAGTTGTAATGGTCAATAAGGCGTCGAGTGGTCATAAGGGGAGTTATAAGAAAACTTTATATTAAAGATGCATGCGGGCAAATAAAGCGGTTTTTACTACAAAAAAGTTATACTGAACCCATTTTCGTATGTCCTAACCTCAGAAAATCTGGGACCTGTTTAATACGATTTAGAACGTAAACTGTACGAAAAATGATACCCCACATGCCAATGCTGCCAACCATTCCAAACCTTTCAAAAATTGTAACTCGATTATATGCACATATTTTGATTTTTTGAGGTCCACAATAAAAAACCAAATCTGAGACCCATTTTGAACAATTTAGTGTGAAGACTCCAAGAAAAACGATACCCCACATGACACTGTTGCCAACCACCTTTTATTTCACTCTTAAACTCTCTTAATCCCTTTTTATTTCCATCTTAATCCCTCCTAATCCCCTTTTATTTTTCTCTTAATCCCTCATAACCCTCTTAATTTATTTTCTTCTTTATCCCTCCTAATCCACTTTTATTTCACTCTTAATCCCTTTTTATTTCCACTTAATCCCTCCTGATCCCATATTATTTCTCTCTTAATCCCTCCTAATCCCCTTTTATTTCCCTCTCAATACCTCCTAACCCTCAGAAAAAAAAATCTGGGACCTGTTTTATACGATTTAGAACGTAAACTGCACGAAAAATGATACCCCCCATGCCAATGTTGCTAACCATACCAAACATTTCAAAAATTGTAACTATTATATGCACAAATTTTTATTTCTTGAGGTCCACTATAAAAAACCAAATCTGAGACCCATTTTGAACAATTTAGAGTTAAGACTCCAAGAAAAACGATACCCCACATGACACTGCTGCCAACCATACCAAACATGGTGTGGAGGCCATCTGACAAGCAAAAATTTTAGGACCAACTCTATCATCCCAAACTAGTGATGCACTAGATCCAACTAATGTAGCACGACAAAATACGAAACCTACCCATTCAGCAAAAAACGACACCCCACAGTGTTGCCAACCATACCAAATATTTTGAAATACTCCCGATAAACCAGATAGCCCCCTCCCCACCATCATTAATCACAGTCAACGAAATTTCAATTTTTAATTCCCCACCAAGAAGGTCCCGGGTTCGAATCCCAACGCCGTTAAATTTTTTTGCCTCCCCAACTCGTCCAGGACATACGAAAACGATCCATTAAGGAAAAAAGAAATCTTACTAATAATGATAATAAAGCTGGCCTATTTTAGAGGCGATTTCTCCTATTTGCCATCTTTTAAGTCCATATTTTGTATCCAAAATTTGCCTGAAAAAACATTTTTTAAGGGGCTCCTTCGTTTTTCAAAATGAAAATTCTCTCACCTATGTTGCTGTTGAAATTTCCATAATTTAGTATAAACGTCAAACGTCCTTCCGAAATAAGTTTGCCACTGTTTATGACCATATTGAGGGAGATCCCTAAAATTTACGTTTTGAGCATCGATTTTCCAAAAATTTTTTGAACGTTAAAATTGGATATGAAATAAAAAACTCACCTCAAGCCATTGAAGAGGTTCTTTGATTTGTCAAGAAGGTGGCAAAATTCCACAACTATTTTTCTTTCATGGTCATCCATGGCGGCCATTTTGACCACCATTTCTATTGTTTATTGTATTTTGGATTGAAATTGAACATTTAAAATGGGAACTGTGCTACCGAACGTTCCCAGTGGATACTAAACCATGATAACACTGCATTACATACTCTTCAACTTGAACATTGACTATAAGCGAACAAACACATAATTAAGAAGGGAAGACCGTCCACTCGCGTTTAAAATA